>JAWPEI010000105.1:0-234950 GCA_035578085.1 Solanum pinnatisectum | reverse complement strand
ATCACACCTTGAAATCATAAATCACATTCAAGGTAGAGTTGAAGTCAATTTTTGAGAATTCATTCTAACATTGAAGAAAGTCCTTTGAGCCCTTTGAGGAGTCTTCTACCACTTCTAGTAATTTGTTTCAAGGCTCGAGTGTGTGAGCAAGGGGTTGAGCAAAATGTGTTCATGAGTCTACTTTGTCATCATGAGATATTTCCTATAATGAACCATAACTCTTGAATTCATAATTTACATTCAAGAGAGTGTTAAGAGAGTTCAAGAAAGCCTTTGAGTTCAATTGTGAATCCTTTCAGATCAACTATCGAATTGAACTAAGTTTTGAGGAAGTAAGTTAAAGAATAAAAGAAGTCGTATACATGAGTTCCATATTGTTATGTAGACCATCGAGTCGAGTTGTTTCATGCCCATATTTCCGCATGAACTTCCTAAGTTGAGCATCCTTCAGAGAAGTGGTATCTTCAAGTTCTAAGCCTTTTAGTGTTAAGTTCCTAATCCCTTTAGAGAAGTATCTTTGAGTCCTTGAGTTGAACATTTCATGCCCACAATCCCGCATGAACACTATAAGTCGAACGATCTTGAGATGGGAAGTATCTTTGAGTCCTTGAGTTGAGTAGTTCATGCTCATAATTCCACATGAACCCTCTAAGTTGAGCATTCTTGAAATAGTAGTATCATTGAAGTTCTTGAGTTCCATGTATTTAAGTTTTATCCATGGTTATTGAAAACCTTGCATTGAGTCGTTCAAGTCCATAATTCGGCGAGAACCATATTTTTAAGAAGTCTTTCTCAAATGTTTAAACTTTAAGATAAGAGGAAAATGAGATTTCCAAAAGAGTTTTGAGCAAGAAAGGGAACATTGATTCAAAGAGCTCTTTTATGCTAATTGTTGACTAATTATCACAAACCAAAGGAAGAAGTTGTTTTAAAACATATGAGATAAGTATATTTTGGGAGTAGTATTGAGCACCGATATGGGGATGCGAGTTCATATTAACTCAAGTCTTCTTAAACCATGTAGCCATCATGGGTATTAATGGGTCATCCTTTTAGATGATCACATAAGTTAAGCTAGTGGATCCACTAAGTTATGTAGTTCTACATGACGGCAAAGTATAGGACAGTCTGGCAGCGTGATGGTAAGAACGATGTATCACCACTTAGGCTCATAAATGGTGTTTTTCGGTTAGAAAATCTCCCACATAAACTATATTACTTTATTGTATATAAAGTCAGTTTGTTATTGCATTTTCTTTAACTAATCCTAAGTCTGCTTATCATTTATAAAGCTTTCCATATATTGCATATGTGATTGTGTCGCTTTGTATCGAGTTGAGTATCCAGTTAAATATCATATCTTTGTGTCAGTATCTAATTCGAAAGTCGGAGTATCTTATCCTCGAAAGTATTCCTTTGAGCTGAGTTTGAGAAGCTGTAAGTATGTTTCTTTAACTGCTTTCACTTATGTTTATGTTTTAATTCTACATGCCTGCAGTATTCCACGTGACTAAGCCATTCGGGCGTGCATCTTTCAGCAATGTAGATAAGGTGTATTCGTGATCATCGCGGATTTGTCGGGTATATCCCGGAGTTCAAGCAGTTATGCTTGAGCCTCCTCAAGCTCTGGTGAGGATTTCATTTACTTTTCAGCTTAATCGTGATGCCTGGTCTTGTCCCACTTCCTATCTTTATCGCCAGAGGCTTCATAGATAGTCAAAGATAGTTGAGAAGCTTTGTTATTATTCATTTATTTTATTAAATGTTCTAAAGACTTGTTGCCTGTTTTATGGCAATTGAATATATTATTTTTTTCTATGTTGTTCATTCAGTTAAAGTATTGAAAAGTCGAGCTTATTGAATTTTACTCATTTACTTTTGCATACTTAAGTTAGTCTCCGCTCAGAGTTTAGCCAGATTTAGGTTCGCTTTTGCACGCCACGGTTCTCGAAAACACTGGCATCCGTGGTGTAAACTCGATCGCGACAAATCCTGGTATCGTGAGCATAGAGTTCAAGCATCCAGGTGTCTACGGCCGCACGTGAGGATCTTGTTTATGGGCTGTGCGGACCTCACTTCTATAAATGAGGTCTGGCAAACATTTAAGAAAAGTTCTTTCATACTATTAATTGTGCACAGAGCCATGTCATGTAGATTTTATTCTTCCGATGAAGTTTCTCGTAATCAATCGGAATACCCACTTACCGCAGGTGGTCGAAAGAAAGCTGTACCTTCACGAAAGGTTTTAGCCAAAAGTATCAAAGTCAAGCACTCGCAGGGGCTTCAGAGGGAGCCCATGAGTGAGTTATGTTAAGTTTCGTGAGAATGCACCCATATTCACGCGAATCATGTGGCTCGAGTTTAAAATGTAGTTGTCTATTTTCCTGCTCCTATTACACCGAGATGCTTGGGCGAGAGGCACTTTAGAGCTCGGGGTAATAGTACGAGTGGTATAAGTGAGATGACCCGACCTTTGATATGGGTAGTGGCGTGCCCAAGTCACAAGAATAACAAGAGAGCATTAAGAGGCTGTACTCAAGGTGGCATCTTACTGCATTTATGGTTCCAATTAAGTTATAATTTTCATGTGTGCCTCGGATAGCATAATTGAGATTTCACGTGCACAGGTCCATAAATTTTCAAGCATTAGCTGACCCATGAGACGATAGTACGAGAATCAAGCCAAGTGTTGAGGAATTTCTTAAGGAACTTAGTTAGCAGGAGTCCATGGAGCTTGCTCTCTGAGTACTAATTCCTGGAATGTGAGTGTTATTAAACTTGTTGGTTCCCTATAAGGAGCCCAATGTGGTGGTAAAGAGTAATAGTCTTGTGATGCAGAGTCCCCATAGAGAGGTATAGAACCCGAACATATGATTCAGTTAAGCTGAATATAGCATGAGCATACCATTCAACTCCAAACCTTAGTAAGAGTAACCCCTGTTTCATACCCACCCAAATAATATTCGGAGTGACACTAATGATCCCAGCTGTGAGTATATCAGAATACCTGCGTAAAAATTCATGAGCCAAGACTAACCGCTCTTCAGAGTAAGTAGAATTTTGCAAGGAATTTAAAACTCTCGAAAGATTAATGTCACTATGACGTGAAAGTACCCTGAGTTTGAAGAAGAATCCAAAGAGAGTTCATTCAAGTCATTCCTGGTGTTTTTCTTATGTTTCGTCAATCAAACGACCATCACTCCATGTAAGATGAGTTAGCTAACTTCAAGATAGAAAATTAAAGCCCTTCGAGTCCTATTTCTACGCCAATCGGTAGTTTTCTAAATTCTGAGTTTCAGAAAGAGCGGCGACTGACTTCATAACTAACACAAACTCAGCAGCAACTCCACAACGGGTCTATCGCTACGGAGCCACACGGACCATTGCCCGTGAAAATTATTCGACTCCCAAACCAATTTAATTATTTCAAGGGTATTTTAATCCTAAAACCCTTATGAGGTCATCTAAATTGCCCAAAATGTGTAGAAAACAATTTTCATAAATTATACCTCTCATCCACTCCAAAAATTCTACGCTATGGATTTCAACGCTAAAAGTCTAGGTCTATCCGGTCAAGATTTTCTCCTTCAAGTCCTCGGCTAAGATGGTTCTTTTGGTATGTAAGCCTCATAGTGTTGGGTCGAACACCCACACGCTACATTTTAATTTCGCAGCAGTTTGTTTGTAAAGTCAGAAAGCATGATGTCTCTGAAAGTAGTTTTAGTTCTTGGAGTTTAGATGATTATTGAGTTCCTTGATGAACTGCGTCGATTTTACACTTTATGAGTAGGTTCTTATGCTCATGGTCGGGTATCTTAAATCTAAAGAGGAATTGAGAAAAAGAAATCGAGTTTAGTGAATTGGGGTTAAAAACAAGGCGAATAGGCCGGGCGACCGCACTGCCTCGTCGCGCACTCTACCTCCCATTTCATAAAGTATTTCTTCACGCTATGGAGAGGTCACGAACCTATCTCGCCTCAAAAGTTAATTCGCCACTGAAATATTTTTGTAATTCATCTCCGCATCGCAGACTTTGCTTGCATGCGATTGATCATTTTTCTGTTTAAACCATTCAAAAACACTTCTAAACATCGCAGATCATCCCTATCATTAAATCAAAACCTGAATTCATAAATCAAGTATCTGCTGTAGAGTTGAAAGTCAAGTTTTTAATTCATTCTAACATTCCAAGAAAGTCCTTTAAAGTCCGGCTTCAGGACTCTTCTAAATTTCTAGTAATTTGTTTCAAGGCTCAGAGTAAGTAAGTGGTGTCGAGTAAAACGTATTCACGAGTCTACTTCGGTCAATACGAGATCTTTCCTATAATATCGACTCATAACCCCTGGAATCTTACAATTTACATCTACAGAGTATTAAGAGTAGAGTTCAAGAGCTCTCGAGTTCAATCGTGAACTTTCGAGATCAACTATCGAATCGAATCCAAGTTTCAAGCGAAGTGTTTAGAATAAGAAGAGTTGCATACATGAGCAACAAATTGTTATGTAGACCATCGAAGTCGAAGTTGTTTCATGCCCACTCGCATGCACTCGTGAAGCTGAGTATCCTCTGCAGAATGCTGGTATCTTCAAGTTCTAAGCTTTCGTTGTTCGGGCCCTAACCTTTGAGAAGTATCTTGCTTCGAAAGTTGAACATTTCATGCACACAATCCCGCATGAACATTATAAGTCAAACAATCTGTAGACGGTAAGCATTTTCAACTTGAGTTGAGTAGTTCATGCCTATAATCTAGCATGGTCTCCTCTGTGTCGTAGCCAAATTAGCAGTGTATCGTTGAAGTCTTTGGAGTTCTGGGCATTTGAGTTATATATATGGTTATTGAAAACTCCTGTACTGAAATGCCTAAGTCCACTCATGGAACCAGCTAATGCAATGCTGTTGGCAACACTACGCTATACACAGTATATGTTTCATTCCTTTAAAATGATATAGGAACCGAGTATTCCTAAGAGTAAATGTTTACATCAGATGAGAGGAAACCAGATTTCCAAAATGGGCCAGCAGAAAGAGAACACTGGCCCCAAGAGAGTTTTTATGCTAAGTTTTTTGAGTAATTATCTCAAACCAAGGAAAGTTGCTTAAGACAGCTAAGTATATTTTTTGCAGTGTATTGAGTAATTTATACGGGGATGCAGTTCATATTAACTCAAGTCTCCATAAACCATGCGTAGCCATCATAGGTATTAATGGTCATGCTTTAGATGATCATGGTTAAGCTGGCTGATCCACTAAATTGGCAATGGCATGACGCAAAGTATGCGACAAATTCGCGTCGTGATGGTAAGAACGCTGCATCACCACTTAGGCTCATAAGCTGGCGGTTGCCTTGATCTAAGGAGAATCTCCCACATAAAGCTATATTACTTTATTATATAAGTAAAGAAGTTGAGTTTGTTATTGAATTTTCTTTAGTGAACTAAGTTTTCTTTATCGCTTTATAAAACTTTTTTATATATCGTGCATATATGTTTATTGCTGCTTCATATTGAGTTGAGTGCCCAGAGTCAAAATATCATATCTTTGAGTTGAGTATCTTATCCTTGAGTATTCCTTGAGTTGGTAAGTTTGAGAAGAGGTTAAGTATGTTTCTTTTTATCAAGTTTGACCTTATGTTTTGTTTTTATAATTCCTTGTGCTCGTACATTTCATCGATAGTCGAGTCATTTCCACCGTGCATCTTTTCGCGATGCTGACACTTGGTATTCGATGCTCATCCAGCGGGAGATTCGTGAATACATCCCGGTAGTTCAAGTTAGCTATGGTGAGCGCTTGCTTCTGAAGAGGATTTCATTTGCTTTATTGAAATTAGTCGGGGATCTTCGTAGGTCTTGTCCCGCATTTCCATCTTTATCGATTAGAGGCTTCATAGATGATCAAACTTCATAGACACAATAAAGGTGTAACAAATGACAAAAAGTGGCACTGTGAAGTCTAACAATACGTAAATATCAATCGAATCAAAACTTGTAATATACTTCGGTCACACACATCCAGTGAGCTCTCTTAGTCACTCGAGGATTAAGTGAGCATAGAGCGGTTTTAAGCTTGAGAGCATTAGAATTTGAACCACTAGGAGGAGTTTGCTTATTTTTTTCTCCCTTGGCTGCAAGTGTTGCGAAATTCTTTCCAATTAATACCTCCAACTCTTACCACAACTATAGCTAAAACTACGCTACCACGCAAGACATTTACCATCATAAGCTTACCGCATTTAGCACACCTAGGCTCTTACTCATAGAAGATCCACCGACTATTTCCTCCGAGGCTTAGGTTTAGAGACCACACATCTTTGTTGAACCTTGGAGCACTAGAGGAGCCTTGGTTGGTCAGAGACCTTCTCTTGAACGCTTGGTCTACCTTGACCCCGAGTGCCCATCTCCTCGGGAAGACTCCCATAATCCGCCACCTCTAGGCCTCTTCACTTCCACTATTCTTGTGGCTTGGTGTTTCTCATCCTCATTTGTTTAGCATACACTATAAGACGGGATATCATGTTATCATGAAGCATAGCCAAAACGGCATTCTATCTCACCAAACTAGATACAATTCGGGTCACAAGCCTATTCATCTCATCCCTAGGATCCGCCACTATAGATGGAGCATACTTTGACAATCCAGTAAACTTTAGAGAATATTCTTCAACACCCATACCTCCTTGACGAAAGTTGATAAATTCTTCCACCTTGGCTTCCCTCTTCTCTAGGGAAAAAACCTCTCAAAGAATGCTTTCTTGAACACCACCCAACCTATAGGACCCGCTCCTTCCGCCTATTCCTCTTTCATTGAGTATACCATACTTAGGCCACACCCTTCAATTGGTAAGCGGCTAGCTCGCTTTCTCTAAACAAGTCACCCCATAGCATCAATTATCTTGTAGACCTCTTCCACAAACTCTTGGTGGTCTTCACCCATTTTAGAACCAAAGAACATATGAGGATTTATTCTCATGAAATCTCTCAACCTTGAAGCCATGGTGTTCACATTGGGTTCACTGGGGCCCAACATCCCTATTATCTTGAGTCGTTATAGCTTGGAAGCTGATTTGACATGTGTCGCCTTGACCCGTCATGGCTTGAGTCAATGTTTGAGAAATGACCTTATTTCCACATTTGTCATAAAGCACTTTCGTCATTAGAGCTTGAGGAACTCTGAGGATCTGGGGCCTTAGGGACCTTAGGGAACTCCTCATTCTGATCTCTTCTTCCATCCTACTACGTCGCCCTTCCCGTATTCATATCCTATAGACACAAGAGAAGGGGTTAGGAAAAGACTTATAGAGTTAAAACACTAAGGCACGACTAATGAGTAATGAAAGAAGTGAAATTTCTAAACATCTTATAGCCTCTCATTCATAAATGTGGAAGCTTCCGCCATGAACAAGATTCTACTCGACATAGTTTATGAGACATCATCCTAGAACCATTCTAAACCTTTGCCTGATTACGGAGTTTGTCACGACGGGTACCTCTAGATGTAACACGACGTACTTTACCCGAAGGGTCTTATATAAGCCCTTAGCAT
Source organism: Solanum pinnatisectum (assembly GCA_035578085.1). NCBI lineage: Eukaryota > Viridiplantae > Streptophyta > Magnoliopsida > Solanales > Solanaceae > Solanum > Solanum pinnatisectum. Next base: position 227,411 of record JAWPEI010000105.1, on the reverse strand, counting down.
AATCATAAACATAAGTAATAAAATGATGCGAAATTCAAACTTTTACAATCAAGTCTTTTTCATAAAACCAATATAGAAGTCTAGACCTTGTCTCAAAATCATTTAATATAATCGAGAATCAATAAGGGTCACATTTCTTTACAACATAGTCTCAAAGAGAAAGTCTGAAGGAAACTAGAACGACAAGTCTTGTCTCGAACCATGGGGACTCACCAAGCATGGAGAATAGTCAATCCAAGCTCTACTCGAAAGGGAAGTATGCCTCAACGACCAGAACCTACACTTATAGAAAATGTAAAAATATGGGTTAGCACAAAAATTGTTCTAAGTATGGAAGCCATGCATAAAAATCATTAAAACATGCAAAAAGTGGACAATTTAGTTGAAATCATGCTTTTATTAACTTTAAGAATCATCATGCACACAGTGTATTTACATAGTCAACACTCATAGACAAGAAAGCCTTCATGTTCATAGCTTGTAGCAAGTAAAGTCACACTTGGCAACAAACCATATTATACATGCATTAATACATATATCTTCATAGCATAAAGGAAAACACACCATAACCCCTTTATAAGTCTATTTATGCAATGTAAAAGTGAAGTCTCATACCCCACTCACACTAAGTAAAGCTCATTCGGAAATCATAAGTATACGTGTTCATGTTCATGTTCATGTCCATGGTTCATGTAAAACATGCATTAACTCATAAAGCATCATGTCATAAAAGAACATACCACAATCACTCTCAAAGACTACTTGTGCAAGGCATGAATGAAGTCCCATACCCCCATTCATACTAAGTAGAACATCTTGAGGAACCATAGTAATTAACTTGTGTTCTTGTTCATAGTTCATATTCTTGTTCTTGATCATGTAGGAAATAGCCTTAACTAACATGTAGCATGTTGTGCTACATGGAATCCGGTGTCATGTCCCACTGCGCTTTGAAAAAGATGTCCTACTTGCCTAAGGTAGAACTAAATGTATTAGCTTTTAGAGTGGATCCATTAGCTAAAGACCTATGTGGGCATATAGTTATAGGATAGGAGATTTCTTCTAGAAACCCCAAACCTATTGCAGATTACTTGACGGCAGTGAGCTTCATCTCATGAGGTCCTATTGTATTGATGGGAGAGCTCTCACCTCACATTCCATATCCACTTGGTGTAAGCATAACTTTCCCAAAATTTACATATTTAGTCTTGAATTGTATTTACATGTATGAAGGAGTATCTTACCCTTCATTCAACACAACTTGTAAAATAGCTCATGGATTCAATTAGGTGAGAATGGACTTTCAACCTTAGAATCATCAATATGTGAGTAAACCTTTCACATCATGATTATAGCATGTTCATGAGAATATCCTTTTAATCAACACGACAACATAATCATAATCCTAGACATTTCATGCATAGCCATATGTAAGGGTAAGGGTAGAATGATCTTTAACAATACCACAATTACACAATAGTCATAGGATCTTCACTTTCTAGTGAATCGTAAGCTTATACACGATTCCATCCACATGTGCAAACCCTCGAATTTGCCTTGAGGCTATAAATCAAACTAAACCCAAACATCTAGAATTACTACATTAGATGAGAATATCATGATTCAATAACTAAATCAATATAGATATAAGCAATTGATATGCTACATAATCAATTAACCCACATCATCAATTCACAATTTAGCATTATGGGGATTCACGAGTTCTTGGGCGGATCTCATTATAAATCAACAATTAAACATCAATTCAATCATAATACATCATAAATCAACCATTGAAAATGTTTTGAAGAGAACCCATGACTTAGATTGAAACCACTATGTTTGAGGAAATTGGAAGCTTTGAAATCAAGTTTTGAAGGGACTATATGGGTGAAAGCTACCCATATATGAAAAGCCACCATACCTTATGAATATTTCCTCACGAAATTAAAGAGAAAGGCTACTCCTTGAACCCTAAACTTGACCTTGTTGTTGTTCTTCAATGGAGTCTTAGAGAAAGATATACTAGAGAGGAGTTGGTCATGATTTGAGTCTTGTGAGTTATGAGGTGTAAAGAGTTGGTTAATAGTTAAAAGTACTTATATATGTCTAAATACACAATAGAAACTGTCCACATCCTTAAATAATTCAAATAGAATTTATTTAAAACTAGGCACCCTTGGCGAGATTGGGGCAACCGCAGGCCCCCATCCGACCTCCACCCAGGCATGGATGGACCCATGGGCCGTGCTAGTCACTCGTAGGTTGGTCTGCAACTCCATTTTGGCCAGCTCCATCCTCACTCCCGAGACCTCACCCAGGCGTGCGTGGGTCCACAAACCATCTTTGGCAAGTCTTGGTTTGTTACTAAAACTTTGGAGAAATGGGAGGTCTAGCCTCGAACCATGACCACCACCTACAGGGAGTGGGTCCACCCATGGCTCGTGGGTGGCTTCCTCTTGACAGCCTTTTTGGCTGCCATCAAGGTCCTCCTCAAGGACCCTTGGTTAATCCTTGGGGGACCATGCCTTGACATTTAAGTCCAAAAACACTTGTACTAATTAAGGGAGGTTTTTTTTACTCTAATCTTTACTTTAAACCCCATTCAAGCTACTATATTACATATTAGGCTCTAGCTTAGTTTATTAGATTTTTGGAGTGTTACAATATTTCTCTTTCGGAGAGTGAGAGTTGTATATATTCCTAACTTCATTGTTGATGTGCTTTGTGAGAACATGAAATCATTTTATCATGAGGGAACTTGGATGTTTTATTTTTAAATATATTTTTTGCATTTGTGCCCTAGTGAGCTTGATCTTGGATTGATACCGATTTTTGATCATTTGTAACTTTTTATACGATTTGGTATTGCATATGCTTTTTAGTAATCTTGTGATAGCACTTGCATTTTAACTCCCATTTGAGAAATATTGTAGACACCCTTGTTGAACTAGTTTTTCTCTTGATTTACTTCAGTCAAGCAAAAAATTTAAGTTGGGGGTGTTAATGCGTGGTAGACTAACACTCATTTGAGTCCTTTTTAGTTCAAAAATTAGTGTCCTCAATGCCTAATTATGTCCTTATCTGATGATATTTTGATATTTTGTAGCTATGAAGGCTAAAGGACAAGGCAAGGATGAATACATGAAAACAGGGCAAAAAGATTGAAAGGAGTACAAACTCCAAACTGGTAGTTGCCTAACTAAAAGGGCGGATCCCCAATAGGCCAGACGTTGCCCAAGTTCACAATGTTCACAATTGAAAATATTTAAGGAAGTTCGGGGGACTAAAGTTAAAATGGTAATTCGGCAAATGGTAGGTGAGATAGAAAGTACATTGCGAAGATGATAGACTCTGAGTAAAAATGAAACATGAGCAGTGAACATTGTAGTAATTGGTGATCAATTGATTGTGAAAGGTGACTCGTCAGTTTACCAATGCGGATTCAAACACTAAAGGCGTAGGTAGCATAAAGGTGAGCTAAAGAGCAAGCGACAATCCCTTTGAACATGTTGGCGAGCGACTTATATCTGAATCGGTGTCGTATGGAATTTTGGACCCATTTTGAAACTATAAATAGTCCAAAAGAGAAACAAAATCTATTACAAGTTATATCGAGTTTCATATTATTATTTTTAGGAGATTTTAGAGACTTGGCATGAATTAATCTTTTACCCTTTGAGAAATATTCTTAGTTTTGGGGTTTTTAACAACCTTGTAATTGACATTTGAGGTTCAAATCAAAGTTGATGTTCACAATTAATGCTTAATTTCAACTCCCACAGGTGACTAAGAACATAATGGGTATACTCTCTTTTTGTTTTATGATACATGGCTAAAACCCCAATTCTAGGTGTGTGATTATAGGGTTTGGTGTTGATTTAATGTAGTGGGTCTTGTGTGCTATGTTTAGTATTGTATACTTATGCATTTGAGCTAATTATCATGGGTTAAGGTTGTAAACTTAATCCTCGACTAGATCTTCGATTGATGCTTTCGAAAGAGATTAATTGAAGTGGGTAAATAACTTGATGCATACAATTTAGGTTTGATTTATGTAGTTTGCTCGAAAGAGAAATTGTGGTACAATTCTACTTATCAAATGTCTTTGGAAAGAGGATTATATTAAGGTATTGGGTTGATTTGGATTCATAGATGAGAACGAAAGTTGATTCTACGATATGATGCTTTGAGATCGAAGAAGATCAATGTCATTAAAGATTAACCAATCTATCCATGATTGTGTAGTACTAATGAGCAAACACATGTACCCTATTTGACATCAATACACATCCCTACACCCCTAGATCATCTCTTATTTGTTTGAATAGCCAATTTACTTTGTCGATAATAGATCACTAAAACCACTTTTCACAAATTTGGTGGAATCATCAACCCACTTTTTCTAATTGCTACAATGAATCAATTTGCATTCTTAATTTTCTAATTGAATTCCTTGCATTATATAACTCCTTGTAGGATTCCACTGACTCTCTTGTTGGGTATTTTTATTGCTAATGAATGCTTACTCTTCTAGCTATTTTAGAGAGTAATTTGAGCATTATCACACATGTTTAACTTGTGGCCCAATAACCACCAAGACCATCTATGGCTCGAGCTTAAAGCGGCCATCACCCGTTTGAGCAATAGTTGGGGGTGTGCACAGGCCTTACTGCAGCTAATGTTGCATTTGCCATAGTGTCGACTGTGAGGCACATCAGTCTAGGTACCCCTAAGGGTGCCTGGCTCGTGATTGCAAGCAGATCCATGTATTTAGAGAAGCGAGAAGATGCTCGATTGGGACTTTCACCGAGGTTTTGGAGCTATGAGAAAGTATGCCCATGAGTTTCTTACTACTTGTCGTGAACTATATACTCTGGTTTGGTAAAGATGAGAAGAGCCAACTTAGCGGTTATCAATTCACAAGCCCACCATGCAGTGGTGTTCTTACCATAAGACTAGACTAATTGGAGTCTTCTCTAATGTCCTAGGTAGGTGAGATTTCATGATCTCTTCTGCCATGACACTATGAGCTTAAATACTAAGGAGAAGAGAGTTTTGTGCATCATTATAGGTTTAAGATTCCATGTGTAGATCAAGGCGTGGCTATGGTCTTCGCATGTACATTTTAATATGTATATTACCATGCCCATTCCATTTAGTAACTTTATCATTGGGCCCATAGGGGTTGTAACAAGAGAGATAGGCATGAGGGCAACTACATTAGGTCATGTTCTAGGACCGAGAGACTCCTATGATGAGTCGGAAGTAACAATTTTACTAAATTCGATAGCTGACATCTCAAGCCTCATTTTAGGTTTTAGAGGGTAACTGTATAATTAGAGTGATGCGGACTCGAGTCTAATTGAGAGGGGTCTTAGGCAGTGCTTTATTTCATAGTGGATGTTACGTTATGAGTCGACTAACATATGATTATTTTGATGTTGGGAACTTTCATCATTAGTCTAGAGATTGCTCTTTTGTGTAGGTTGATTACTCGGCTTCACATATTGCTCTACCCATTCCACGGTAGCTCTTTTAGTTAGATAGAGGCCTCTTTTAGAACCATAGGGTAGTCACCAAGGTATTTGGGGTGGTCCACGAGGAGGCGAGGTTAGGTAGTAGCCTGGATGACCGGGGTAGAGCACATTCTCATTTGTATGCGGCTCCAAAATGGTGAAGGTGAGGCATCAAATGATGTTATCATAGGTCTGATTCTTTTATGCCATCAACCAGCCTCAATTTTATCGATTGAGGCTCTACCTTTCATATGTTTCTATATATAATGATTCTTGTTTGAGTAGGATTTTGGAACCTTTGGTAGTTTCATTGTGTGTGAGACCTGCATGGGTGAGACTTTAGTAGTTTATTAGGTGTTTCAATCTTGTCTGGTGGTTATCGAGTCGTGACACCGATATGGACTTATATTACTTGATATTCTTGACATAAATGTGATTCTTCGCATGGAATAGTTATACCTCTCTTTGCACGGTTCTAGATTGTTTCTCTACAGGTCGTTACCTTAGCCATGTCTAGTAATCTCGGTATTCTAGCGGGGCTCTTGTAGTAGCAAATTGATTGGAGTTTTTCACTTATTAGGTTTGAAGTCTAGTGGCTAGTTATTGCTTATCTTATTTTCCCTATGTTCGGGATGTAAATAGAGGTTCCTTCAATTGAGTTGGTTCCTATTGTCCATGAGCTTGTAGATATATTTCCTGTCGACCTACAGCCTACCACCAGAGCATGGCGTTGATTTTCTATTGACCTTTAGTTGGGTATTCGTCCTATTCTATTTTGCCTTACCACATGGCCCCTATAGAGTTCAAGGAGCTTATGGTTCATCTTTAGGGTCTCTTGATAAGGGAATCATTCGATGTTGTGTATTTCCATGGGATGCCCCATTCTATTTGTGAAGAAGAAGAAGAATGATGCGATGCGGATATGTATTGACTACATGGGTGAATAAGATAAAAGTTAAGAACCATTGCCCCATGCCTAATATTGATGATCTATTAAACCAACTTTAGGGTGTCTGATGTTTTTGAAGATTGATTTGGGATCTGGTTACCATCGATCGAGGATTAGGGTAGTTAGCATCCATAAGACCATATTTAGGATTCTTTATAGTCACTATAAGTTCTTTGTGATGTCCTTTAGGTTGACTTATTCAACTATTTCCTTTATGGACTTGATGGCGATTTGTTCATGCCTTATCTAGATTTGTTCGTAATAGTATTCATTGATAATATTTTTGTATACTCAAAGAGTAGGAAGGCATGAGCATCTTTTGAGGATTGTGCTCGGCGTTTAAGAGATCAACAACTTTATGTTATGGTCTCAAAGTGCAAGTTTTGGCTCAGTCTATAGCATTCTTAGGGCGCGTGGTGTCGGAGGATTGCATCATGGTATATCTTGTGATGATTGAAGCTATTAACGATTGGGCTAGGACAACTTCTATTAGTTAGATACAAAGCTTCGTCAGATTAGAAGGCTACTACATATAGTTTTTGGAGGGCTTCTCTACTATAGCACTACCTTCACCAGTTGACTTATCTTGATGTTCCTTTTGAGTTGTCCTAGGAGTGTGAGTTGAGCTTTCAGATCTCAAGGAATTTATTACAACCGCTTCTATATAAATTTTCTAGTTGAGGGTGAGGTATTTATGGTGTATTGTGATGCATCTTGTTTTTGTTTGGGTTGTTTATTGATGCAGCGGGGCTAGGTTATTGCTTATGCATCGAGCGACAAATTTCATAAGCGCACCTACCTCATGACTTGGAGTTAGTAGCAATATTTTTGCTCTTAGAATCTGGAGGCACTACATGTATGGAGTTCTTTGTTAGATATACACTTATCATAAGAGCCTTTAATACATTATGAGCGGAAGGACCTTAATTTAAGGCATCTCCATTTGATTGAGCTCTTGAAGGACTATGACCTAATTGTTCTCTATAATTAAGGCAAGGTAAATATAGTAAAGGACACGAAGTTGGAAGGCGGTGAGTGCGAGTAGTCTTGCCTTCTTATCTCTTGGTGAGATACCCTTCGCTTTATCTGGTTGATCCTTAGCCAATAGGATGATTCATTTTGATATTTAGATTTTAGGCTTGTGTTGGCCTATATGAGAGTTTAGTCGTCTTTGTTTGGCTGATTCGTAGTGCGGTTTGAGAATGAGACCTTGGTAGCTCTTGAGACCGTTTGTTAGAGGATAATGTTGGTCGAGCTACCTTAGATTGATGGGGTTTCTTAGTTGTATCTATGTTTTGAGAGTCAATGACTTGATTGAGATATTCCTTTGTAAGGCCCGTGATTCTAGATAATATGTCTAGCAGAGCACCACGAAGACATATGTAATATTAGGCAACACTATTCTGAGCGACATGAGGAGAGATATTGCAAACTATGTGTCTCATTTCCTATGTTTCGGTAGGTAAGGGTGACCATTTAAGGCCTCATGATGAGTATAGATACTACCCATTCTTGAGTGGAAGTGGGATTGCACCACTATGGATTTTGTTGCGGGTTTGCCATAGATTTCTAGATGTTTTGACATATGGATCAGCGTTGATCGATTGACAAGTGATCACACTTCATCCATGTTCGCTCTTCACTCTGCGTGAAAGGTTGGCTCGTATTTATATTTAAGAGGTTGTTTGTCTTCATGGTGTAACTTTGTCTATTATCTCAAATATTGGGGTTCTCGGTTCACCTCTAACTTTTGGAGGAATTTTCAAGAGGAGTTGGGCATTCTTGTTGGCGTGCACAACTTTCAACCCACGGACCGATAGGTAGTTGGAGCGTATTATTCATGTTATTGAGGCTATGTTGGGCCTATGTTTTGGAATTTCAAGGTGATTACGACCAATTTGTTTCATTAGCGAGTTTGCGTTACAACAATAGCTACCATGCTAGTATTTATAGGGTCTGTCACGAGGCCTTATATAGTAGGCATTGTGGCTCTCTAGTTAGTTTGAGTCTAGAGAGCCCGTCTTTGTAAGTGCTAACTTGATTTGGAGGCCTTGGATCAGGTGCTCCTTTCCTTCTCCTTGCACATGAAAATGTTAAATTTCTTTTTACCTTTGGCGTGAGATGTCTTATCCGACATTCCCTCTCTAAAGAATGCTTATTCAAACCATTTCTGAGAATTTGAGAATTTTCTTCTTTATCTCTTTCTCCTTGCTGAAAGGTTGTTTATGAGAAGAAGGGAGTAGAGGTAGAGGTGCGAGGTGATTGGGATAGGCTCGGTCTGACTAAGAGTAAACACTGTGATTATGTTGATCATAGGCATCAACCATTGAAGTTTTAAGTTGGTGATCGGCTATTCTTCCATGTGTCACATGTGAAGGGCGTGATGATTTTCGATCAAAAGTTCACAAAAATGGCCTCATAATGCAAATCTCATAATTCCATCAGCTCCGAAAGGGTTATTTTCAAATAGTCGCATGGTTGGCTTGGTCTCGAGGATTTTGATGTGAGTTTATGCCATTAGGCGTTTTAACTTTTAAGTTTTGGCTAAACTTTGACCTCGGTCAACATTCTTGGTAAACATGCCCGGATGATAATTTGGTGATCTGATTAGCTCAAGTAGTATCAATTTTCTTCTAGAATGACCCGTAAATGCGGACCTAGGCCTCCAAGCTAATTCAGAGCCCCCTTGTGAATTTCAACTTAAAATGGAGTTTGGGTGTGGACCACATTCTTTGTCGAGAAGACCTTGAATGGAAGTTTTGACTGCTATTTTAAGTTTTGAATGTCAATTTTGATTGGGTTCCATATCTCGTTTGCATGTACACGGTTCCAAACTATGCTTGAGCACCCCACCGGGGTCCACGGGGACATAGTTAAAATTCTGATGTCTGATACTAGTGCTCGGACTTTTGCGGCCTTTTGGTTGCTTAAGCGATCTTTACTTTTTTGGCCAGGGATCCTCTTAAGCGGGATAGGCAAGCTAGGTGGAAGTTGTTTTAGCACCCTTGGTCTGCTTAAGCGGTAACCACTTTCATGGTCGACAACCGTTTTAGCGAGATTCGCCAGCTCAAGCCCATCTTCTTCAGCGGCCCTGGCATCGTATAACAGCCTTCACTTTAGAATACAATGACTCACATTAGCGAGGGTCACCTTTTGTTGGCCATTCACTTTAGGTGCATTAGGGGTCGCTTTAGCGCTACCTGTGTCATTCTTAAAAGACTAATACACGATCAGTTCTTCTCCAAAACTTTTAATTATGATATCGCCTCCACTTTAGCTCTGTGTTTTGTAATTCAAAGTTTATTTTGATCAGGGAGCTTGGTGCTACGCATTAGAGTGTTTGGGAAGTGTTGGGTATTTATAGTTTGAGGTATAATCTTTTATTTGTAGGCTACCTCAGCCTATTTTTAAATAGTGGTGTTTTGAATGTTTTAGTTCCCATTGATCTAAGCTCAAAATTATTTTTCATTTTGGAACACAAGCTTGAGCTCTTGTTTAGGGCCTTTTGATGGAGTCGTTTCCAAAATTTCTAGTCGATCCACTACTCCCATTTTGACTCTTAAATTTTGTCTATTTATTTTTAAGTGAATTTAGTGTCTAAATGATTACATTATTGGTGTGATTATATTTTTGATAGTGTGGCGGCATTTGTAGATCATCTGAGAAAAGTAAAAGCTCGAGAAAACATGATATAGAGTTCGGTGGTCGGCCTTAAGGTAGGCTCGACTTCCCATTCCTTAAATTGAGCTCAAATATTGTAAATTCATGTTGAATTGGGTTAATTAGGGGTGGGTACCTAGTTTATTATGCTACATTACATAGAAACCATGTTTAAAGCTTATATCAAGATTTTTGGGATTAGAAGCATACTAGTTATGTTATGTGTCCATCCTTATCTTGTGGTTGGTCTTGTTGATGTTATTGTTGAATGTTTGATATTGTTTGGCCTTATTTAATGACTAGAATAGTTCTTTCCATAGACCTGCTACATTTTGAGTCGTTTGGTGTTAGTTTTGCCATAACATCGTTTTAGGCGGTTTAGCTCCTTCTAGGCGGTGTAGCAAACTTGAGTCACGATAGAATGAGCCTTAGCTTAGGTGTTGACTCGGCTTTGACAACCTTACATCCGCTCTCCTCTTTATATGGCCATGTGAGACACGTTTGACATTTCGGGCTTGGCTTGGCAACTGGGAGTGGAGTTGGTTCGAGTTTGGAGTATTGTTTTGATAACGAGAGTGGACTTTGTCCCATGACATTTCTATGATGATGATTTGACATGAGATGCTTCATCAACCCTTTATAATCATAGATTTAAGGTCTAGTCACGTTTCTCACTATCCTCCACAAAGTTGATTACTACTAGTTGTAGATTTAAGGTGCAGTCATGATACTCATTATCTTTCATGTAGTTTATTCCTACTAGTCACGGATGTAGTTCATTCCTACTAGTCACAAATCTATTGAGTCGATACACTTGGCTACTTTCTTCTCGGGCTCACTGCATGACCTACTCTTAGTAGATTTTCTATTTTGTGTACCTTTAGGGCTTATGGGAGTCTGTTTGGGTTTTTACTTAAACTTACGAGTGTATACGAGCTTATGGGGCTATAGTTAGGTTTAGTTAGTTGTACTTAGTTCTTTTCTGTCATAGTACTCTTATGAGCATTTCTTTAAATTTCTCCTTGACTTTAGTTGTGTCAAGATTTTATCATTTTATATTGCTTTTACTTTTCCTTCTCGGTCAACCTATGATGTCTACTGAGTACATGTTGTTTTGGTATTCATGCTACACTCTGCATTTTTTTTGTGATGTCGGTGCGAGCACCATGGTCCATAAAGTCACAATTTAACTTCAGCTTTTAGGACTTTGTTCCATCCATCATTCTATATTTCGTAAAGGGATCTATGACCCATATTGTGATCTGTGAAACTTTGACATATAAATCAACTTTCAGGAGTGTGATTCGACAAGCCCATCTACGATCTATGGGTTATAGATGGTGTCCGTAAAACTAGACTGTTGGAAATATTTCCAGTCTTTTCTGGGCTTTGATGATCTTATTTGGGCTAGAATACTTTGGAGTGTTAAAATATCTCCTTTTTGGGATCAATCATCCTCGAATGATGACAAATCTAGGATATTACACAAGGCACAAATACAATTCAGAATCTACAGCATTCAACACATGAATAGACACTGAATCTGAAATTGGGAAAGGATCATTACATTCAACATCAATATGTGGAGGGACGAATAGATGAGGGTATCTTGTTTTCATATCTTCTTTGTCTTTGTAGCCTCTTCAATAAATAGATTCCTCTACAAAACTTTGACATATGAAACTTCGTTAGTCATCGACTTGAAAACCTGACAATCAAGTATCGAAACTGGAATCTCTTCACAAAATAAATTATCTTACACACAAACACTCTATTTTGGCACAATGAGTGATGGATCGTCCAAGTACATTTTAAGCATGGGGATATGAAATATTGGATGAAAAACTACTAGTTTTGGTGGTAGCTTCTACTCATAAGCTACATTACCAATTCTCTTAAAATCTAGTAGTGCCAAAGTGACGGGGACTAAGTTTCCCTTTCTGTTGAATTAGTAGTCTTTAGTGCAAGGAATAGGTTGATATAGTCATCCGATCTACAATCACTCAAATCGAATCATGTTGTAGGTGAGATCGTGGTAAGCTTAATGAAGTCCATATTGATCATCTCCCATTTCCACTCTGGAAGAGCTATGTTCGAGCTACGCCATATGGCCTTTGGTTATCAACCTTGACTTGTTGACAATTACGGCACTTAGCAACAAATATTTTTTCATGTCATTCCACCATTACATCTCTCTAAAGTCATGACACGTTTTGGTGGAACCTAGATGAATCGAATATTTGGAATTGTGAGCTTCTACCATGATTCTATTCTAGAGACCACCAACATTCGGGACGCATATCATATGGTACCTCGGACACCATATATCCACTAGTTCAAAAGTCATGACATTCTACTTTTGAACATTTTCCTTCAAGTGAAGTCTGATGAGGTCCTTTTCTTTCTTTTCCTTCACTTCCACCACAAAAGATGATTGACCTCGTTTAACATAATAACACCACCTTTTCGTGTCTACAAGGAGGACTCCCAAATGTGCAAGTCTATGCACTTTCTTGTAACTCTTTCTTTCCATCCTCAACATAAGTAGTACTCCTCATGAATAAACTACTAAGAGCATCAACAACAACAATACCATTACCTACATAATAAAGGATGCTCGTATCATAGTCCTTAAGTAGTTCGATCCAGCCTCTTTGTCTATGGTTCAGCTACTTCTAACTAAAAACATGTTCGAGACTCCTCTCGTTGGTGATTACATCCACATGCATGTCATAGAGATAATAATGCCATAACTTAAGAGCAAATACCACTTCCAAAAACTCAAGATCATGTATCGGATAATTCCTCTCATTAATTTTAATTTTTTTGGAGGCATAATTTATAACCTTACCATTTTTCATCAACACAACTAATTCTAACCCTGAACACATCGCAATACGCAACAAAACCCTATGTGCCCTCAAGTTGGGTTAATAATAGAGCAGTAGTAAATTGGCTTTTCAATTCGTGAAAGTTTTCTGACAAGCCTCAGAACATAGACTTATTATGGAACAACTTAGTCAATGGGGACAAAATGGATGAAAACCGCCTACAAAGCTTTTAAGTAACTAGCCAAACCAGAAAGTCCTTACATCGATTGGGGATATAGTGAGCCAATTCTTCAATACCTATTTGTTATGTTAATCAACTCACATACCCTAATAAGGCCACAAATTTTATCCAAAATTCACATTTTGAAAACATGGAAAAATAACCCACGGTTTTTGAGAGTTTGGAGTACTCTTCTGAGAGAACCGGCATGATCCTCCTTGTTTCTAGAGTTGATCAATATGTCATTGATGAAAATTATAACAAATATATCAAAAAGCTGATTGAATATTTGTTCATGAGATCCATGAATGTTGCGGAGCATTAGTCAAATGCAAAGGACATGATAAGGAATTAATAATGACCATAACAATTGTCTTGAGATGTTACTTTCTCTCACTTTGGTGATAATAGGCGGATCAGAGGTCTATATTGGGGAAACAAGTGTCACACTAAAATTGGTTGAACATGTCATCGATTATAATGAGAGGATACTTATTATTTATAGTGATCTTGTTCAACTAGCGATAGTCAATATACATCTTAATGGAACCATCTTTCTTTTGCGCGAATAAGACCAGAGCACCCCAAGGTGAGACCCTTAGTTGGATGAAACCCTTATCAAGAAGATCTTTCAACTGTTCTTTTAATTCTTCCAACTTGGCTGGATCCATCATTTATGGAGAAATAGAGATGTGTTGGGTATCTAGAGGACATCAATTCCAAAGTCTATCTCTCTATCGGGAGGGACTTTGAGAAGATCAACAGGAAATACTTTTGGAAACTCATTCACAATTGGAACTGACTTAGTGGCGGGGTCTCTACGGTGAGTCTTTAAATCTAGCTATGTGCTAGATACACCTATTGGAGACTAACTTCTTGGCCTTAAGATATGAGATGAAGTGACCCTTAGGCACAATTGTACTACTTTCCCACTCTAAGACTGTCTCATTAGGAAACGAAAACTTGACTACTTGAGTTCTATAATTGACTAAGGGATAACAAGCATTTAACCAGTCCATGCCTAGAATAAAATCAAAATCCACCATATTTAATTTGACAAAGTCATTTGTCGTGTCTTTATGATCGATAGATATAGTGCAATTTATATAGACTCTCTTTGCTAGAATAGACTTTCCAACCATACTATAAATAGTGACAGGCTCAGAAGTCATTTGGGACAAGTCCCAAACTTCATGGCTACATAAGGGGTCACAAAAGAAAAACTAACACCAGGATAAATTAAGGTATAAACATCAAGCGAAAAGACTTACAGCATACTAGTGACAATGCCTAGTAAATTTTGCTAATCCTGGAGACTACACATAGAATACAAATGGTTTGAACCTTCATATGTTCTTGATGGAGTACCTCTTCGAGAAACCCTACTTAATAGAACATTTAAATAAGATTGGGTCTTATTGCACCCATTTCCTTTCTTCATTATTGTTTAGCCCCTCTGAAAGTTACATATCTGGCAACACTTATAGAAACCACATGTTGGGGACTGTCACACTTACCACGTATAGGGTAAGTGATGAGTCCACAAATTGGACTCATTTAGGGTTATGTTTTGATAGAATTAGTGTCCTCAAATACATATTTTGTCTCAATATCTGATGAAAAACATTAAGTTTTAGGTATTCGGAGTTTGAGGGAAAGCATGGACACTAATTAGCAAAAAAGGAAAAAAGGTAGTTGAAAGAACGAAGAAATGAAGATTTGAGAATCGCCAAACCCATTCGGCGAGTCGCCAACAGGTCTTCTCCTCGCCTTTTGTTCCAGTGTGCTAAGCCCTGAAATAAAAGATCAAATTTGTGGTGAAAAGGAGAGGTCAGTGTGTCACCGAGCAGTTTTAAGAAGCAGTTCTATGTCTCCCAATGATCCAAAACATGATGATGCTGAAGGATAGAGCAAGACGGCGATGAAACCTACCAACGGGCAGATCACCGAGTTGATCGGTGATCTCAACTAACGATGCCGAATGATCCGCTGCAGCACAGATTTTTGAAAACTATAAATACTCGTTGAGAGTTGTAGCTTAATATCAGATTTTTAATATAGAATTTTGAGTTCTAAGTTTGGAGAGGGTTTCAAAGAACTTGAAGATTCAAAGGGTTTCAACTCCAAGAATTTGGACTTGGGTCTTATGGATTCTTCACTCTTGACTTTTTTTGAGACTTAAATCTTCATACCCATTTGAATGTAAACTCATATTGGTATAAATTTCTATCTCTTTTACATGTCTAGCTAAAACCCCAATTCTTGGGAGTGCGATTTTGTGAATATGGGTTAGATTATCTGTTGGATCTTGCTTGTTGATGATTTATTTGTTGTTTAGATGCAATTTCATTTAGTAGTTGTGGTGGAACTTAATGAAATTGTATTTGAAAATACGATTTCACCTTTGTGTTTTGGGGTTGCTCGAGAGAGAGGTCATAAAACTAAGACTACTAAATTAATGGCCGGTGGGATTGGGTCGACATGAGGTTCAGGTCGAGAGAATGAACCCTAGTCCCTCTCCCACACACTCAGCTTGAGAGAGTGAGTGGGCTAAGGCGGAGGTTGTTCTAAAAGCGGCAACTTGGTGTTCGAGAGAAACCAGGTTGATCCGAGGTAAGTTGCTCTAGAGAGAATTTACCCCCACTATAGTCTAGCCTAGTCAAAAATATTCAATGGATTTATTATCAAAAGTGTAACACCCCTAAATGCTAACAAAGAGTCGCATGTCGATCCACCATTGCTTAATTACTACAATAGGTTTTATTCACATTTTGGGAACTTGAAATTTTGTGATATTTGCCAACTTGCTTAACATAAATTGTAATCATAATTTAAGGGATTGTATTGGGGTATTTATGTAATATGCTAATTATAATTATGTATAACTATAAATTGTGGTGAGGTATATACATATAGGTATGTATATATGCATTTGGGGCAGCACACTTTTATTTGGGCAGCACCTTTGAAGGACAATTGTCCAAGTGATAAACATCGCTTGTGTAAGTATATATTTTCACACCTCCTTAAGTTAAATTCGCTTACTTCAAGTCTAAGAACCTTAGAACCTTATTTAATCAGTTGTTCTTGAAAATAACAAGAGAAAAACTTGGTCCTTTTGGCTGAAATTCGAGGCACACACTTCACTCTGGTAAGTGGAAAAATCTGTTTTTGAGCTGGGTAGTGTTTAGTATTTTAAGCATAACTTGTTTTATAGAACTTTGTTTACAGTGAATAAATATGATTTGGAAATTTAATTTGTATATGTACAACTCTTATATTTATGTAAAACTCTAATTTAGTTGTTATGGATTTGAAATATGGGACTCAACATAGGACAAGTTATGTCCAGAGTTCGAAATTAGAAATCCTGTATGGACAATTGTTAGTGTTTTGAATATATCTTTTTGTACAAAATATAATTTTTGGTGATTCTTATTTCTATGCAACATTAAGAGACGTACCTACATCTTTCATGAAGGTTATAAAGTCTATTTTTGCCATTTTCCTTTTCAAATCTAGGTTGCAACATGAGGTACTAGGCTGGCCAGAATCACTGTTTTGGGAGCATAGTCGTATATGTACAGGCTAAGCTTACTTATGATGATAATCCTATTTTATTTCGACATTATTCAGATACAAGGAATTAAAGAAGTTATTTAATTATGTTTTTAAGGTTGTATATACTTGTGAACAAGTTGAGGACCTTGATACGTTGGTTGGTCTACGGTTTGAACTCGCGAAGTTGTGTTGGACTGTTTCTACGCTAAAGTATTGAGGTTTGTGTATAAACATGTACTTGCATTTTTTTACCTATTGGTATATCTGAAAGTTTATTTTGGTACCTTGGTTACCTCTTGTCACTTTGCATTGTCATGTTGGTATCCTTTAAGACATTAAGGGCACTTGTGTAACTCGCTCACTTGTACGGATTGTTTGATCACCGGGCACTCTTGTTGGGACTTTGTCCTTCTTGTGGCTTTGACTTTGTCACTATTGGCATGCTTAGTGATTCGGATCATTTGCCATCTTGACTCTGGATTTTTAGTCCGTCTTAAGAATAAAAGTTGTCCATTTTAAGTACGAACTAGAAAGCCACTTTTAATATGGCTCTTTGTTCTCTTGATTATTGGGTTTTAACCCTTCTTGATACAGGGCATCAGCCCTTCTTGACCTACTTGTGCTTGGTGTGACGACATGATGTATATATTGGGTGAGCCATGTTATTGAATCTTTTGGAAAATGGTGTTATAAGCATTCTTGACATTTGAATCTTTAAATATCGAACTTGATACTCTTTATATATTGTTACTTGATTTATTTATTATGTTTCAATTGTACTGCTCATGACTTGAGAAAGGTAGCTTGGTGAATTTTGAGGGCTCTGAACCTATAGTTTTACACCACTAAGTTATATGCTTAGTGATAGTTGTTTTTATCGTAGGGAATGATCGAGAGGAGGCATGAAGCTGGCCATTGAAGTTGGAGATTTTGAGAGCCTTAAGGAAGATCACATTTGCATATATGCATCTATATTTTGTATAAACTTTGGGACTTATACATGATCTATGTGTTGTATATTTACATGAAATTTTGAGGGCTAATCTGATCATGCCACCATGGGTTGTAATATATGTATGGCTATATGTTTTATTTGTTTGGGGTGCGTAAGCCCAAGTCTTGTAATATATTAAATTTACTACTTGTTTTGAATAATTGTATGATGCATGAACCACCTGGTTTGGGTACTCGAAAAGTTGAAAATGTTCTTTTTATATCATTTTTTTTACTAGTGTGAGGACAATATATGCATAAAAATCTCGTGAATTATTGGCTTTTATTATATTCAGAAGGGTCATTACAAGTTTGGTATCAGAGCCTAGGTTTGTGGTTCTAGGACTTCTGCTGTAAATTACTTGTGTACTTGTTCGCTTTCGAAAAAAAAGTTTTATGTGGATTATTTGTTCACTTACATAGTTCATAATATTTTTATCGCATATAGATTGCACGTGCATCATGTACATGTCCCTAAGACAATGTGATCTTCCTTTTTGAAGGAAATAAGTTATGGCCTCTTCTTCTAACCGACCTATGGAAGCTACTCGTGAGGGTTCGGGTGCCTCTGTTTCCCAATCTCATGCACTAGAAGAGGTTGGAGAACCTTTCTTGGATCAATATGTTCCCAACACTAGTGGGTCTGAAGTGGGAAACCATCAGGGTGTAAGAGCTGGTTCACATCCTCACATGAGTCGTGGAACTAAAGCCATGAATCCCTTTTCAACAAATGGCTGAATTCTTCCACCACATGGCTGAAGTGATGCATCATCCCAACGAGATTAACTTAGAAAAAATGAGGAAAATGGGTGGACTAGAGTTTGAAGGCACCGTTGATCCCACGGATGCTGAACAGTGGTTGGAGCATATGGAGAGGGTATTTGAGCAATTAGAGTGTTCAGATATTGCCAAATTTAAGTATGTTATTTCACTATTACAAAAGGATGCTTATGATTGGTGGGTAAGTGTTCCGAATGCTAAGGTAAAACCTCCTGTTCTTACGTGGGATGATTTTCTTAGGGAATTTTGTATGAAGTATGTCCCACGTGCTTATTGTGATGTAAAGAGAAAGGAGTTTTTGAATTTAAGGCAACAAGGCATGTCTATTGTTGAGTACCAACAGAAGTTTCTAAGGCTCTCTTGTTACGCTGGAGGTATTATTAAAGAGGAAAAAGACAAGTGTAGGAAGTTTGAAGATGGTTTAAATGATTCCATTAGGAAGAATGTGGCGATCCTACAACATCAGAACTTTTGTAAGTTAGTGTCTGCTGCTTTTACTTGTGAACGACTTGATAAAGAAGAAGCTAGTCGAAATGAAAACAAATTACGAAAGATTAGACCAGATTTTAGAGGTCCATCCAAAAGGGGAAGGTTTGATGATTCTAAGGCTGGTAATTTTAATAGGCCACCCCAACAAAGGCAAAACAGATCAGAATTTTCTACAGCTAGCACTCCAAATTATGGCCAAGGCAAGCCTCGTGTTCCCACTTGTCCACAATGTGGAAAGAATCATTATGGTACTTGCAGGAGAGCTTCTGGTGCATGTTTCAATTGTGGAAGCTTTGATCATAAAGAGAAGGATTGTCCTAATCCTAATAATGCTCCTTCGTTGAGAACTGAAGGTTCAGTTCATAAGCCTTCTATTAATCCTCCTCAAACTAATGAAGGTGCAAGACCTAAAAACACCCAAGAGATAGGGGCAAGTGGAGCGAATAAAGCTAGTGGACCAAGGGCTACTGCACGTGCTTATGCTATGAGGCAGAGGGAGGATCAAGATCGAAAATATGTGGTTGTCATTAAATTTCACTTATTTGGCTTATGTGTGTTTACATTGTTTGATCCTGGTTCTACACATTACTATCTTTGTTCATCACTTGCTCTTCCTAAAAACGTGAAATCTGTGAGACTTAATTTTGATGTGCTGGTTGAAAGTCCTTTGGGTTATCAAGTTGTGTGTAATTGAGTTTACCAAGATTGTCCCTTCGTGATTCAAAATCTGGTCTTCCCTGCTGATTTGATTGAAATGCCCTTCAAGGATTTTGATGTTATTATCGGGATGGATTGGCTTTATAAATATCATGTAGTGGTAGATTGTAGGTCTAAGCATGTGACTTTTAAAGATCATACATTTTCACACATCATTGTACAAGGTGAAAGATCATTGACCTCTAATATTATTTCGGCGGCCTTGGCAAGAAAGTTGATGCGTCAAGGTTGTGGGGCATACATTGCTCACATAGTTGATACATAGTTGGAGAGTCCTGGTATCAAGGACATACCAGTTGTACATGATTTCCCAGAAGTCTTCCCAGAAGTCTTCCCAGAAAACCTTCCTGGATTGCCCCCAGAAAGAGAGGTTGAATTTCCAATCGAGCTTATTCCTGGATCTACCCCTATTTATATCACTCCTTATATCATGGCTCCGGCAGAATTAAGAGAATTGAAATCTCAATTACATGAACTTCTTGAGATGGGTTTTATTCAACCTAGTGTTTCTCCTTGGGGAGACCCTGTTTTATTCGTAAAGAAGAAAGATGGCACTCTTAGGCTTTGTATTGACTATAGACAATTGAATAGAATAACAATCAAGAATAGATATCCGCTACCAAGGATCGATGATTTGTTTGACCAACTGAAGGGTGCTAAAGTAATCTCAAAGATTGATTTAAGATCTGGATATCACCAACTGCGTGTTAGAGAGAAAGATATTCCTAAAACTGCTTTTAGAACTCGGTATGGTCATTATGAATTTTTGGTGATGCCACTCGGATTGACAAATGTTCCTGCGGTATTCATGGATCTAATGAATCGAGTATTCAAGCCTTATCTTGATCGGTTTGTGGTTGTCTTTATAGATGATATTTTAATATTTTCCAGAAGTAGTGAAGACCATGATAATCACCTCCGGATTATTTTGCAACTTTTGAAGGAGAAGGAACTTTATACTAAACTTTCCAAGTGTGAATTTTGGCTTGATGAAGTGACGTTTCTGGGACATGTTGTATCGGCCAAAGGCGTGAAGGTGGATCCTGGTAAGATACAAGCAGTTGTTGAATGGAGACCTCCCAAAAGTCAACCGAGGTAAGAAGTTTCTTAGGCTTAGTAGGATACTACAGAAGATTTGTGAAAGGCTTTTCCATTATCACCTCTCCATTGACTAAACTCTTGCGAGCAAGTGAAGTTTAATTGGAATGACAATGCCAAGAGAGCTTTGAAACTCTCAAATCCTTGCTGACTCAAGAACCTATACTTACTCTACCAATTGAAGGGAAGGAGTATGTAGTATACAGCGATACTTCTCACAATGGTCTCAGATGCGTTTTGATGCAAGAAGGGAAGGTTATTTCTTATGCCTCTCGGAAATTAAAACCGCATGAATTGAATTATCCTACCCATGATGTTGAACTTGTTGTTGTAGTGTATGCTTTAAAAATATGGCGGCATTATTTATATGGAGAGAAATGTCATATATTCACTGATCACAAGAGCTTAAAGTACTTGGGTACTCAAAAGGAGCTAAACCTTCGACAACGTATATGGCTTGAACTCATCAAGGATTATGACTGCACGATTGATTATCATCCAGGTAAAGCCAATGTGGTTGCATATGCTTTAATTCGAAAATCCTTTGCAAGCATTTCTTTGAGTCCTTTACCCTTGCTTCTTGAGTTAAGAGCCATGAATGTTTGTTTTACACCTGATTCAAATGGTTCAGTTATTGCTAATTTGGAAGTAAAGCCAGTATTACTTGAACAGGTGAAGGAAGCACAAAAGCAAGATGAGACACTTGTAAAATTGACCAGAGAATTTCAAAAAGGGGAAAAACTTGATTTTACATTAACAAAGGATGGTGTCTTATTTTATCAAGACAGACTATGTGTCCCTAATGATGACAAATTGAGGAGAGAGATACTGGGTGAAGCACACACCTCACCATATGCAATGCATCCTGGGGTACAAAGATGTACCAGACCATCAAAGAAAATTATTGGTGGAGTGGTATGAAGAGAGACATTGCGGAGTTCATTTCTAAATGTTTGGTTTGTCAACAAGTAAAGGCTGAACATCAGGTCCCAGTTGGTTTACTACAGCCCTTGTCGATGTTGGAATGAAAATGGGAGAGAATAACTATGGACTTTGTTTCTAGACTTCCTCGCACCCAAAGAAAACATGATGCAATGTGGGTGATTGTGGACAGGCTAACCAAGAGTTCTCACTTATTAGCAATCAGGATGGATTACTCACTTGAGCGTTTAGCCGAATTGTACATTAATGAGATCGTAAGACTACATGGGATCCCTATGTCTATTGTATCTGACTGAGACCCAAGGTTTACCTCTAGATTTTGAGGTAGCTTGCAGGAAGCTTTGGGTACTAAGTTGAAATTTAGCACTTCGTTCCATCCTCAAACAGACTGCCAGTTGGAAAGAGTGATACAAATTTGGAGGGTATGCTTCGAGCTTGCATTATGGAATTTCAGGGTACTTGGAACAAACACTTGGCTTTGATAGAATTTGCTCACAATAACAGTTATTAATCGAGTATTGGAATGCCCCCCTATGAAGACTTGTATGGAAGGAAATGTCGGACCCCTCTTTGTTGGAGTGAAGTTGGTGACAGGAAACTTTTTGGTCCTGAAATTGTGCAACAAACAAAGGACAAGGTAAAAATTATCAAGGATCGTCTAAAGATTTCTTCAGATAGGCAAAAGTCGTACGCTGATCTTAAAAGGCGTGACATTGAATATCAAGTGGGAGATAAAATATTCTTAAAGGTGTTTCCATGGAAAAAGATTATGAGATTTGGCAGAAAAGGAAAACTTAGTCCCTGATTTAGTAGTTGTGGTGGAACTTAATGAAATTGTAGTTGCAAATACGATTTCACCTTTGTGTTTTCGGCTTGCGAGAGAGAGAGGTCGTAAAACTAAGACTACTAAATTAATGGCCGGTGGGATTGGGTCGACATGAGGTTCAGCTAAAGAGAGCGAACCCTAGTCCTTCTCCCACACACTCAACTAGAGAGAGTGAGTGGGCTAAGGCGGAGGTTGTTATTAAAGCGGCAACCCGGTGTTCGAGAGAAACCAGGTTGATTCGGGGTAAGTTGCTCAAGAGAGAATTTACCCCCACTATAGTCTAGCCTAGTCACAAATATTCAACGGATTTATTATTAAAAGTGTAATACCCCTAAATGCTAACAAAGAGTCGCATGTCGACACACCATTGCTTAATTACTACAATAGGTTTTATTCACATTTTGGGAACTTGAAATTTTGTGATATTTGCAAACTTGCTTAACATAAATTGTAATTGTAATTTAAGGGATTGTATTGGGGTATTTACATAATATTCTAATTATAATTATGTATAACTATAAATTGTGGTGAGGTATATACATATAGGTATGTATATATACATTTTGGGCAGCACACTTTTATTTGGGCAGCACCTTTGAGGGACAGTTGTCCAAGTGATAAACATCACTTGTGTGACTATATATTTTCACATCTCCTTGAGTTAAATTCGTTTGCTTCAAGTCTAAGAACCTCAGAACCTTATTTAATCAGTTGTTCTTGAAAATCACAAGAGAAAAACTTGATCCTTTTGGCTAGAATTCGAGACACACACTTCTCTTTGGTAAGTGGAAAAATCTGTTTTTGAGCTGGGTAGTGTTTAGTATTTTAAGCAGAACTTGTTTTATAGAACTTTGTTTACAGTGAATAAATATGATTTGGAAAGCTAATTTGTATATTTACAACTCTTATGTTTATGTAAAACTCTAATTTAGCTTTTATGGATTCAAAATATGGGACGCAACATAGGACAAATTCTGTCCATAGTTCGAAATTAGAAATTCTATATGGACAACTGTTAGTGTTTTGAATATATCTTTTTGTACAAAATATATTTTTAGGAGATTCTTGTTTGTTTGAAACCTTAATAGATGTACCTACATCTTTCATGAAGGTTATAAAGTCTAGTTTTGCCGTTTTCCTTTTCAAATCTAAGTTGCAACATGAGGTACTAGGCTGGCCAGAATCACTGTTTTGGGAGCATAGTCGTATCTGTACAGGCTAAGCTTACTTGTGATGATAATCCTATCTTATTTCGATATTATTGAGATACTAGGTATTAAAGAAGTTATTTAATTGTATTTTTAAGGTTGTATATACTTGTGAACAAGTTGAGGATCTTGATACGTTGGTTGGTCTACGGTTTGAACTCGCGAAGTTGTGTTGGACTGTTTCTACACTAAAGTATTGAGGTTTGTGTATAAACATGTACTTGCATTTTTTTTTACCTTCTGGTATATCTGAAAGTTTATTTTGGAACCTTGGTTACCTCTTGTCACTTTTCATTGTCATGTTGGTATCCTTTAAGACATTAAGGACACTTGTGTAACTCACTCACTTGTACGGATTGTTTGATCACCGGGTACTCTTGGCTATGACTTTGTCACTATTGGCATGCCTTGTGATTCGGATTATTTGCCATCTTGACTCTAGATTTTTATTTCGTCTTAAGAATGGAAGTTGTCCATTTTAAGTACGAACTAGAAAGCCATTTTTAATATGGTTCTTCGTTCTCTTGATTATTGGGCGTTGACCCTTCTTGATACAGGGCGTCGGCCCTTCTTGATACCTGTTTGTGCTTGGTGTGACGAAATGATGTATATATTGGGCGAGCCTTGTTATTGAATCTTTTAGAAAATGGTGCTATGAGCGTTCTTGACATTTGAATCTTTAAATATCGAAATTGCTACTCTTTATCTATTGTTACTTGATTTATATATTATGTTTCAATTGTGCTGCTCATGACTTGAGAAAGGTAGCTTGGTGAATTTTGAGGGCTTCGAACCTATAGTTTTACACGACTAAGCTATATGCTTAGCGATAGTTGTTTCTATCGTAGGGAATGATCGAGAGGAGGCATGAGGCTGGCCATTGAAGTTGGAGATTTTGAGAGCCTTAAGGAAGATCACATTTGCATATAGGCATCTATATTTTGTATAAACTCTGGGACTTACACATGATCTATGTGTTCTATATTTACATGAAATTTTGAGGGCTAATCTGATCATGTCACCATGGGTTGTAATATAAGTATGGCTATATGTTTTGTTCGTTTGGGGTGTGTAAACCCAAGTCTTTTAATATATTAAATTTACTACTTGTTTTGAATGATTGTATGAAGCATGAACCACCTGGTTTGGGTACTCGAAAAGTTGGAATATTCTTTTTATATCAGTTTTTTACTAGTGTGAGGACAATATATGCTTAAGAATCTCGTGAGTTATTGGCTTATATTATATTCGGAAGGGTCGCTACAAAAGGCATGTACCCAATAGTTTAGTTTATCCTGCATTCCTATCACATCCCAAGAATCTCATCTCCTTGATTAGTACTCTTTGCATTTTCGTTGATTTTTGCTTACTTGTTACAAACCCCCATTGTTAATTGACACTTTTGTGTCACCCATTAGATTTAGTATGTTTGTATTCGACAATGTTTTTAGCTATGACTAATTAGAACTAAATTTTTTTTTCTATTAATTCTCAAGCCCACTCCCTTAGGACTCGACCCCAACCCTTGGTTAGGTTACTTTACTATTGTACGTTCGTAGACACTTGCATTGGATGTTGTGTCTTGATTACGCAAACATCAAAATGGCGTCACTGCCGGGGAGTGGTGTTATTTGAGAATTCTTTGTTTAGTAAAATTTTTGTTCTTCTTAGTCGTAGTGTACTTACTTAATTTTTAGTTTTGTTTTGTCTGTTTGTGTGAATATTTCAGGAAGTATGAGTGTGAACGGCAGCAATGGCAGCCAAGTAGGTCATCAAGACGACATCAAAAACCTTAACGATGTAAATGAGCCTCATGTTAATGACCCCCATCTTATAAGTGGTAGTGGTGCAATTCGCTTGCCTCCGGTCGAAGGCAATGTTGTATTTCACATCACGAGTACCATGTTGCAACTCTTGTAACTAAAGGGGCTTTTCAGTGGATTGGCTCATGAAGACCCTCATGAGTACATTCAAAATTTCAAAGATGTGTGTGGACCATTCTCTTTCAAAAATATATCCCAAGAGTCAATTCGTCTACGATTGTTCCCATTCTCTTTGATGGGAGAAGCATGCAAGTGGCTAGCTGAATTGCCATGTGACTCAATCACTTCGTGGGAGGAGTTGGTCACTGTATTTAATGTGCAATTTTTCCCTCCTTCGAACATGATGACTCTTCGGGATAGTATCCAAAGCTTTAAGCGTTTGGAGGACGAGCCAATCTATGAGACTTTGGCTGCGATTTAAAAAGTTGGTGCTACAATGCCCGACTCATGGTCTGCCCGACAATGTCTTGCTATAGTACTTTTACCGAAGCTTGGATTCAGTAAACAAAGGTGTTGCTGAGCAACTTTCACCTAGAGACCTGATGCAGCAACCGTATGCAGTAGCAGCCCAACTCTTAAATGGCATGACGACCATCAATAGGGCATGGTACACTCGTGAAGACCAAGCCTCCCCTCTCACATTCAAGCTATCCAAGGAGCAGATGGAAAAAGATAATGAGAGAGACCAAAACATGGCCAAGATCATGACACAGCTTGACATTTTATCTAAAAATGTCATGGGGATTAGTGATTGTGGTGTCAACGTTGTGGGGATCGAGTGTGCAAATCCTAAGGAGGCGAAATTTGATGCCTCGTATAATGAGGAAGTGAACCTCCTAGCCAACCAAGGCGTTGGTTATCGTTCAAACTACCCAAGGCAGGGTGGTAACCAAGGTTGAACGAGCGATAAAGGTTGGAAGGAGCATGAATGGAGAGACCGTAATCCTAATTGGAAGGATGGGGAGAAAGATAGGTATGTGCCCACCACGAGCGCCAAAACCCAAAGGATTTAGAGGGTGGTAGGTCTGAGGATATGCTCTCTCGTATCCTCAACAAAGTAGAGGGGTCAAACAAGATCTTGAAAGAGATGAAGAAAGATGTGTCGACCCTGAGCTAGACCGTCACCTCCCATTTAGTATCAATCAAGCAGCTGGAGACCCAAATGGGTCAGAAGTCGTCTCACCTAAATCTGAGACAAAAAGGGGGTTTGCCTAGTGACAATATGGTCAACCCCAAGAATGAGGTTTAAAGGTGGACTTGCATCGTGCCACAACATTAACTTAGGCGCTGTTTGAGAGGAAAGCCAAAACCCCTTTTCGCTTTTATTTATGTTCTCAAAAAATAATGGTGTTTTGTCTGTACTGGTTGAAGTGTGGAAGGTGTTCGAAAAGAGCAGGGTGACGAGTAACAAGTCTAGTCGGTGAATCATCGAGGAGGTCGGCGAGCCCGACCTAACCTTCCGTTTGACTCAAGACATATTCAAATCGGAGCCTGTAAAACTCGGTGAGCCCAAGAAATTATTGGCGAGTCACCAATCAGGTCGGCAACCCCGACATAGATCATCGTTTGGACACCATATTAACTGGAGGTCCTATAAAACTTGGTGAGGTAAATGACTACTCGATGGAACGCTGAGTGGTTCGGCGATCATGACTAATATCGCCGACTGGGCGAGAATTGGATGGTTTATCGGGCCACAGGTTTAAAATTCTAACTCGTTCATTTTCCCTCACTTTTTATCTGCCCAAACTCACACCTGCACTCTAGTTTCTATATTTCTTATGTTGTTAGAATATTATTAGTGTTGATTTGTGCTTGGAGTTGGATTGCATTGCCGCCTAGCATCTCAATTGCATCTTAATCGGCACCAAATGTTGGTTTCCAAGCCCTAAGCTTCTTGTATTGAAAGTTGTACTAGAATGAAATGGCATTACTTTGATGATGTGTGTTGGGCCTCTCTGGTAGGATTAGAATATTTTTTTTCTTGTTAGGTTCGCAAATTTTACCCGTACTAAGTTAAATAGTTAATTCATGAAGGTTGTGCTTTAAATTGGATGAAAAATTGTGGGTCGTGCATGATCCTCACTGGGTCTAAGCCTAATTTGAGTTGTGCATGCCTTAATTTTCTTTTCGGAGGTTGCGGGGTTGAATTCGGGAAGTTGGATCAAAACTAGGCATGTTGGGTCATTTGGCGAGCTGGGTCGAGCTCGCCGAATCTCTCGGTGGTTCGCCTAAAATCCCCATCTCGCCTTTAATTTAATGCTAAATATGATGTTGAATTCTGTAACTTTCATTGAGAAGTATGAAGTCATCGAACGCATTCGACTTCTCGCCTAAAGACTTCTGGTTCGCCCTTTGTCTGCACCACCCTTGTATTCTCTATGCACTACACTCGGTGAACTGCCTACATAGTTGCACGCTTCACCACTAGTTCAGCGAAGTGATTCTGCAATTGAGCTGCCTTGCTTTTGTCTGAATACTTTCTAACTTTTTCTCGAAGCTTTGCAGAAATGGCTAGACCAAAAGTAGCTAGAAGAGATATGCCACCCAGAAAAACAAGAGCGAAAAATTTTAGGAAAAATATAAAGGCAACAAATCCTCCCAAAATGGATAATGAGTGCAAGAAGCCCAGTACCAGCAAGAGAACAAATCCCCGAGACCCCACTATTCCCTCGTGAAGACATGGATTCTTTACATCTATGCACTCCTTTTTGGCGGCTCATGACTTGGACAATCTTAGTAAGTCAGCTGCCGCTGAATATTCTGAAGAAGCTCTGGGGGCCATTATCAAATTCCAGGATGACACATCGGGCAGTGATGCCCAGACAGATAGAGCGACTGTGTAGACAGGATTTTTCTCTACCTCCCTTTCTGTCTTACTTACTTTCACTTTTGGATACTTTATTTCATTTGCATTTGAGGATAAATACTTTTTAATTGTGGTGGGGTGAGGCTCATCTTTTGTGTGCTATTTGTGACTCATGTTTTTGTGTATATATTTGGGTTGTTCTGTTTAAAAATTGTGTTTGATACACTGTTTTGTAGAGGTTTGAGCTTGAAGCTCCGTGTTTTAAATTGCAAAATTATTTTGACCCTTCCAAAAATTTTTGCCACCTCTCGTGTGTTGAATGTGAATGTTCTTTCGCAAAATTTCAGTCTCGGTTCCGATCAATACCTATGACTTGAATAGGGCTCTCAATCAAACGAACATGAATGTGCAGCTACGATGAGGCCAAATGAAAATGCATAGACAATATGTGCACTCTTTGCATCTCGTTATGACTAGCCTAGTATCGAATTGAGTCTCTTGTGATGATCATTGCAAACTAGCGAAAGTGTGGAGTCTTGACTGACTTATAGTGTCAATGCCTAGTGTGATGAGCTTACCTGCAAACTATGCATGATGGATCCTAGAATTTTCCCCGTTGGTCCGGTCAACTAAGTGATGCTATATCTTGATATGATCTTAGGCAACTTCTAAGAGTGTGAGCCAATTTGATATATATCTCTTTTGTGACCTACCTTGTGAGTGTGTGAACTGCTTTTGAACACCCCTTGAGCCTTACCTTTCTTTGGAAGAAACTTGATGAAAACAATGACCTTTCTTTATCCATCACCCATAATCCTCATGAAGTTGTGGTTAATTGAATAGCCAACTTAGGCCAAAAGCCTAAAGTTGGGGGTGTGGTGAAAAGATAAGAGCAAGTCAAGAAGTGCAAAGAAAGTCTCCTCTTACCCATGGTTTTGAGAAAAATGGAACACCTCCATATAAAAAAAAAAAGACAGAAAAGAGAAAGAAAAAGAAAAAGAATGAAAAAGAAAGTTGTGAAATAAAGTACAAAAGAAATGGGGTTCCCAAAGAATACACGGGAAGTGAATAATAGAATGACTTATGAGCACTAAAGAAAATGTTGAAGGAAGAGGAAAGGAAGTGTTGTGAGCACCACATTTCCTGAGGATGAAAGTCACCGACCCTAAATGACCATACATTTGCACTCAGCCCCATTACAAGCCTTGAAATTACCTTTTTGATCTTGAGTGAGCTGAAACAAATATTGATCAGAAAATACGGGCAAACCTATGGGTGAAGGTACGCATCGTGTTCATCTTTGTGAGTGTGAGCGTTACATTTGATTTCGAAGCTTTAAATTGCAAACCATTGTGTATGAATATGGAATCATTCCTGTGTGAGGGCATTTGAACACTTTGGTTGAGCTTGAACTTGCATTTGAAGAAAGTATTACGAGCATGAGATTCTTTGATATTGGTGAGTCACAACTTGAATCTTTGAGTGCACATTTGATCTTTGCATAAGTAAATTGAGTCTTTTTGTGTGCATTTATGATTGATTCTTGTATAGCACTGTTTGAGACACCCTTTTTGAACAGCTGAACTCAAGTTTGCTTGAGGACAAGCAAAAGTTTAAGTTGGGGGTGTTGATGAGTCGACAAATTGGACTCATTTAGGGCGATGTTTTGACAGAATTAGTGTCCTCAAACGCATATTTTGTCTCAATATCTTATGAAAACCATTAAGTTTCAGGTATTTGGAGTTTGAGGGAAAGCATGGACACTACTCAGCAAAAAAAGGAACAAAGGAAGCTGAAAGAACGAAGAAATGAAGATTTGAGAAACGCCAAACCCATTCGGCGAGTCGCCAAAAGGTCTTATCCTCGCCTTTTGTTCCAGTGTGCTGAGCCCTGAAATAAAAAATCATATCGACGATGAAAAGGAGAGGTCGGCGTGTCGCCAAGCAGTTCTGTGAAGCAGTTTTATGTCGCCCAATGATCCAAAACACGACGATGTTGAAGGATAGAGCAAGACGGTGATGAAACCTACCAATGGGCAGATCACCAAGTTGATTGGTGATCTCGACTAACGGCGCCGAATGATCCGCTGCAGCACAGATTTTTGAAAACTATAAATACTCGTTGAGAGTTATAGCTTAATATCAGATTTTTAATATAGAATTTTGAGTTCTAAGTTTGGAGAGGGTTTTTTGAAGAACTTGAAGATTCAAGTGTTTCAACTCCAAGAACTTGGACTTGGGTGTTGTGGATTCTTCACTCTTGACTTGTTTTGAGACTTAAATCTTCATACCCATTTGAATGCAAACTCATATTGGTATAAATTTCTATCTCTTTTACATATATAGTTAAAACCCCAATTCTTGGGGTGTGATTTTGTGAATATGGGTTAGATTATCTATTGGGTCTTGCTTGTTGATGATTTATTTGTTGTTTAGATGTGATTTCATTTAGTAGTTATGGTGGAACTTAATGAAATTGTAGTTGTAAATACGATTTCATCTTTCTGTTTTCAGCTTGCTCGAGAGAGCGGTCGTAAAACTAAGACTACTAAATTGATGGCCGATGGGATTGGTTCGACATGAGGTTCAGCTTGAAAGAGTGAACCCTAGTCCTCAAACCCATACCAAATGATTCCATCGGCATCCTCACCATGACTCTCCTCTCATTGATCATACCAAATGTTCACGACATCTTTAAGTTGATAAGCAAAAACTTTAACATCCTCAGTCTTAATGGCATGCATTGCCTTAAAAATCTTCTACATCATATCAATGAAGTTATAAGGATCCTTTTATACCTTGGATCCCATGAGTACTTGTAGGTTCATCCTAAGGAAATCCCTGATCTTTGTCTTAGCTGACGACTCTTGGGAACTAGGGTTAGTGATTGTGGTGCCCCAACACCCTAGCTGAGCATCCACCAATTAAGTGAGAATCTGAATAGCTCCCTTAAACTCTGCCTCTGAAGTGGGAGTAGGCTGAGGAACAGATATATAGGGGATCCTTTAAATGCTAGCAGGCACTCTCTGGGTTCTAACACTTGTGCCATGGTCTGTTAGGCATTCTCTATTTCTGGTATGTATTTTAGTTGGTGGAGGCAGATTGCTTACATTTGTTCTAGTGTGAACCTCGGTACTTATGGAATTTCACTGGCTGTGCATTTTACATGCATGATGTGCAATATGCAAATGCATGAGTTAGTAGAAACTTTTAAAGATTTAAACTCTGTCATATGAATTAGAATATGTAAGAAGGGTAGTACTTTATAACATCTAGTAGCCTCCTTATTATATATGTGGTAAGCTTAACACTAATAAGGACTCTACTAGACATGACTATGTGGATATCTTAGGACACTTTAACTCTGTGATCTATACGGAACAACCTGTAGGTTTTGGGAAAAAGGACGAAGAAAATAAAGCATGTTGACTTCAAAGGTATATTTATGACTTTCATCAATCTTTAAGACAATGGTACTTATGATTCTATAATGTGATCATATTGTATGGATTTGTTATGGTTCATGAAGACCACTGTGTATATTAAAAGATTCAAAGATAAGTTTGTGATCTTATGATTGTATGTAGACGAACATACTACTAGCTGGTAGTGACATTGGTTTTATGAAAGAAATAAAAGAGTGGTTATAATGTAGTTTTGAGATGAAAGATGTGAGCAAAGCAGCATACATTCTTGGAGTTAGGATTCAAAAGAGTGCTTCAACAGACTGTTATCTCTTTCATAAGAACTTTACATTAGGAAAGTTCTTGAACGCTTCAATACGCAAGATTGCAAACCCATAAATACTCCAGTCTCTAAAAGTTAAGCTTTGGATCAAATGATGTGCCCTTAGACTCCACATGAGAAGGAACAAATGAGAAAAGTTCCTTATGCCAATGCAGTTGGAAGTCTTATGCGTGCTATGATGTGTACTATACCGGATATTTGTTATGTTGTTGAGTTATAGTTAGCAGATTTCAAAGTGACTCACTAATGCAACATTGAAAGTAGTTAAAAGGAAATTAAGTTATACAAAAGACATGATCGACTATTCCTTGTGTTATCAGGGGAATGATCTAAAACTCAAAGGCTACACAAATGTTGATTGGGGAGGAGATTTAATGAGAGAAAATCCACCTCTGGATATGTATTTTTTCTTAATGATGGTGTCATATCATGGAGTAGCAAGAAGCAGTCATGTATAACCTTATATACAATAAAAACTAAATTCGTAGCACTTTCATCAGTTTTGCAAGAAGATGTTTGGCTTAAGCATTTTCTAGGTATGTATAACAATGTTGTTGAGCATGTCATAATTAATTGTATTAGTCAAACTTCAATAGTCAACACAAAGGATCCGAAGTACCATGGAAAGACGACACATATTCACATTAAGTATAATTTTGTAAGAGAAATGATACTTCAGAAGAAAGTCAATGTGAAATACATATCTACGCATCAAATGGTAGCATATCCCTTAACAAAACTCGTAGCATGTAATTCTATGAAGAGATGTGAAGTGATTGGGTTTACGTAGATGCTAATGTATTTTTATTTTTATTTTTTTCAAGCATGTTCATGTAAATTCACATTATTGATGTTAAGTGTACAAAATTTTCTAAGGATAAAAAGCATGTTAAATAGACAAAAGTATTGGCCTATTCGCACATGCAATCGCCTATATTGTGTATGTGACAAGCAGAGACGAGACAGTTATAAATTAATTATTGTCCAAAGTGGTGATATTAGAGAGACAGAAGTTTATAATTACAATGTCATTTGTTAGTTTGTGTTTAATCATGTGTGATTAAAATGAGTTAGTTTGTTTCTAATGCAAGATTGAGTTCTGAAGAATAAAATGATAAGTAGATTTGTGAACTCAAAGTTAGATATGAGTTGTCTGAACTATCATCTGCACATTGTTTAATTAATAAAAGACATAAGCTCCATGGAAAGGGGTCAGTACTGTAATTAATGTTTCATACCATGTATGCATGTAGTGATCCATAAGGGTGAAGTTTAGTCTCTACTTGCTATTGTGTGAAGCCGTGAAAATTTTAAGTAATTTTCACACTATACCCTCATGACTTTAATCGGTTTCTTGTGATTCAGTTTGATGTTTGCTATCTTAGAATGTTGCCAAGAGATCATGCTAGATTGGGTATGGCGAGATATTTCTATAAAAGTATATCATGTTGAGATTAAGTGATTCGTGAGATAAGGAAGATTATTGGATATTATCACATCAATTGTGTTCATTGATGTCCTTTATGTTTTGTCTATGAGAGAAGTACTTAATGATGAACTCAAAGTCAAGAACAAGAGATGATAAGAAATATGAATGTGATGAACGATATAGGGTACTGCATACTATAATCTACTATAAGTTTCATTGATCGTGATGATGCATATTCCTAACAAATTAATAGCAATGAAGCTCTTGAAGTATGAAGTAGATACACGGTATAGTCGTAATGTATGAAAGTTACTAAATAGGAATGAGAGTTGACCAATATAGTTTGAGTGGGAGATAAGTTATCTCCAATATCTTTCTCTAAAGCAAATAAAAATAATTATTTCCTTGTCGTTAGACCTAAGTAGAAGAATTGTAATGATTAATAATGATCCACCAAATTAGGCATCATATTAAACTCTACAAAATAAAACAATTTAGGGAGACATATTGAGATGGTTATTATAACTAAATGTAGGAAGTCTTAACCATAGAATTGCTACAAAAGATGCCAACCTACAACTCACAACTAGATCCAACCAATTCCTCAAGATCTATCTTCATTTTGTTCTACAACTATTTTCTAAATATTCATAATTTTATACGTGTAAACTAGGAAACTTGTGATTGCTTAAAGAATGGTCAAGTGCAGAGCCACAATTACATCCAAGGTAGACGTCGTCTCTTTTCCAAAATCTTTGTAATTTTATTCTACTAAACTGAATTCAACCATGCAATTTCAAGTTTCAGGGATCAAATTTAGCAAGCAAAAAAATGTCAAGACGTCGTCCATTATACACTTGTGTAGCTTCAATCTTTGTTATAATCCACATTGCATGCAGAAAAATAGAGGATTTTAATGGACCTATTGGATCAATAATAAAGAAAATATGGATAGGGACGAGTTATATAATGCCAATTTTATACACAATAGAGTTTCAATGGCTATCAATCCTCTCTTTTATAGACAAATGTATACTTAGTTCAGAAATTGTGATAGAAGAGTTGTTTCCGCCATCATCTAGATTGTTTGATAAGATTGATGAGCTAGCTTATGTAGTAGAAAATCTACCAGAAAAAATTGATGATATGATGGAAAAGTTGCCTATGATTATTCATCATGTGCCATTTCTTGATTGGGCACTCGTTCATCTTATAGCTTGGTTGAATTTTTGGATTTCATGTTTGACTCATTGGGGATCCAAGAATGCTAGGGAGAAAGAGATAAGGATCAATGTCAATCAGGAATTGAAAATAAAAGACGTTACACTTAACTCTGATGCTTCAAAAGATCAAATCATGTTGTCAAATGAAAAATCAGAAATTGAAGAAGCAATAAGCCCGGCATCATCATCAACGTGTGATCCATTTGAGGACGCGGTTTCATCTCCAATATATGGTTCTCCAATTGGAATCGGAACGAGTAATAAAGATGATCATTTTGTCAAGTGTAGCTACAAGGATATGCTTGAAAAAAGGGCTGAAGAAATGAAAGAGGAGAAAGGGAGAATAGTTTAGATCCAAATTTTCATATTTCTCAAACAATGCTAAGTTGGTACATGCATGAATATACATTACATTGTAGAGATAATCTTCTTTCAAATTCTATAGCATAGACCTGTATAATCAAGAACAAATTTAATATAAGCCAAATCAATTTTGAAGTAGGTAGAACATGAATATACAATATAGTTGTCTAGCTAGTTCACTTGGATAGTCAAGATAGTTAAAAGAGGTTGGAAAAATAATTCTAGTATCTTGGAAAAATAATTCTAGTATTTCAGAAAAAGATGTATTCATAGTCATTCTATTAAATAGTCTTAATATCTTCGTTATTGTCGTAAAAATCAATATTATAGTTGGTGAACAATATAGTTGTTGCAACATTTCTTTTCTTTCTAAATAAATTGTCTTCAATGTATTTTATAGCATTCATTATTAAGATGTTAGTAACTTCTATTAGTTGGCTATATATTGTTCATGTGTTCTTGTGAATGGGGAGATAGTGGAAAGAACAATGAAAATTTCTTCATTCTCTTTTCAATATTCTATTGTGTTGGGATTTTTTACATTTCTTTTATGGCTTTACAAATACATTTTAAAACAGTCTTTTGAAATAAACCATTTAGCTAACATAATCTATTGAACCTTTATTAGTTTATTGCTCCTACTTTTATACTAGAAGTGTTTGTTGAATCCCGAGGATACATCTATACCAGGTGAAATATTCTTAAGGATAGTGTCTAACACACCTCAAAATTTGATGAATTCCACACAAGTGTTTGTGAAAAATATATTTTTCATAAAATTTACAACAATCTTAAAGATAGTTTCACTATGTTTTTATGGAAGTTACTGAAAATTCTATTTCGAAAAAATAAATTAATAATTTAGTGTGCTAAGGGGGAAAAAGGAATTAAGAGTGTGTTTGGTATGAAGATGTTTGGTTGGCTTAAGGGTGAGTTTGGTAGGAAGGAAAATGTTTTCTCGGAGAACAAGTGGATTTCTAACTTATTTTCTCATGTTTGGTTGGTGAGTAGAAAATATTTTTTAGTAAATGATTTGTTGATGAATGAAAAATATTTTTTTAGAATCTTTTATTTTTTGCTTAAGACCAAAAAATACTCTTTAGGAAAATAATTTCTGATCTGAAAATCAACTCCGATAATTGATCTAGAACCAGACCCCAACACCCAAACTAGGACAACACCCCAATGACCGTTCTAAAATCCGACCTCGAGATCTGACCCAAGACCTAACCCAAACTTTCTACCCAGAACCTGACCTAGGAAAAGCTTTTTCAAAAATATTGACTGGGTCACTGGGGTGGTGGCTCGGGGGGTGGGGTAGGGATTCGGGGGTCGGGGTAGGGTGGCATAAAAAAGTAATTTTATTTTAAAATTTAAAATTTTCCCAAAAATAGTTTTTTCTTAAAAAGAAATTTTGACGGGAATGTTTGGAGGGGGTAGGGGGTGGGGGGAGGGTGCGTAGGGGTAGGGGTGGCGTAAAAATGAAAAATTTTAAATATGAAATATTTTCTAAAATTGTTTTTAAAAATATGACGGGTATGGCCTGGGTGGGGGGGTGTGGCGGCTGAGGGGTGGGGGTGGCATTTTTTGAAATTTGAAATACTTTCCAAACACAATTTTTTTAATTGGAAAACATTTTCCAGCAAACCAAACACAACCTAAATTTTTGGAAAATGTCTTCCAAATGAACTCATTTTCCTCAAATTTAAGGAAAATGAATTCCCTTCAAAAGTTAAGGAAAACGTTTTCCATAACTCTACTTCATCCTTAAATTTTTTTTTCTTACCCTACACATGTAAGTCAGGACTTTCCCCATGCAATAAAAAAAGTTAAAATTTTTAAATTTTCATATTTTTAAAACTTCAAATATATTTTTACCCCAACCCCTAAACCACCCCCACCCCCACCAAGGCCACTCCCCGTCACCCCCACCCATGCCACTCCGTCAAAAAAATTTCAAAAAATAAAATTATTTTTGAAAAATACTTCAAATTTAAAAGTTTTTCATTTTTTACGCCATTCCACCCCTGCCCTACTCCCCCACCCCCACCCAGGACACCCCGTAAAAAAAATTATTTTTTAAATTTTTTTAGAAAATATTTCAAATTTTAAAATAAAATCATTTTTATACCACCCCCACCTATCACGACCCAACCCACCGGACCGTGCGGGCACCTACATACTACCTCCTAAGTAGGAGAACCCTCTTATCCCAACAGTTATAACATGCGGAAATTAAGTAAGACGGGAATAAAATGTACTAACGATATTTTATAAATGGATTTCTTTTAACACAATTTTGGTTAAGACTTACAAAGTAATTAACACCCGCAAGGATCTAGTCTAAACAGGTACAAGAGCTATTAGGAGTACAACTATACATAATAAATAAGGACACAACTCCCACCATGCGGAAGGAAGGATAGAAGCTACTGGAGAAATTCTTCGTCTTCACCTAATGAAACATCACCAACCTGCATCCAAACTATGCCAAAAAGGCATAGCAAGAGTAGTATCAGTACAAACCACACATACTGGTAGGCATCATCGGTCAACCCGACGCCCACCACATAATATAAGAAAATCAACTAGTAAGAGTATGCAAAAAACCACTCGTTTCTCCACCTTTACCCTCGCTTGAATACCTCAGAATTACACTAGCACCCTCATTGTTAACCACCTTCTCAGTCAACCTACCACTAGGTTCTTGATCATGGCATAACCATTCTAACGCATATAAGAGTCCACCATTACAACGGCAAGCATTCTGACTAACCATTCCCGAATCCCTTTCTCCAAGATGAAGTCTACCTAAGTAATTACATCACGTACACTAACCCCCCCCCCCCCACTTCTCGTCCTTACAACACACGAACAGCCCTTGCTCTCAATTATTACAACCTTTGAACCCTTGGCCTTCCCGATTCATTCAACAACGAGATACACTACAAGTTCACTCAACATGAAGAACAATCATATATAAGTCCTCATAACTATATAACAACTCCAGGGAATTACAATATCATTTATCATTACGAACCACGTACAATTTCACAATCCTCAAGATACACAATTATGTCAAGTCGTTGTTCCTCTCATGGAACCCAAACTCAAACTGTTAGCATACCGAAACGTGGTACCCGATCCAATGTTTATGCCGGAACGTGGCAACCGATCCCATATTTATGCCGGAACGTGACAACCGATCCAAGTTAATGTGTCAGAACGCAACACCAGATCCACAATCACAATCACAATGTATATCATCACAATCATACAACAAGAGTGATTCATAGCATATAGTTCTTCGTTCATACTAATTTACATTAGGTTTGATCAACAAGCTTCGTTCACATACATGCACATATTATAATAAAACAAGAACAAGCCTATATCACACAATCATAGAATCACAACTATCCCAATAAACTACTCATCGACGTACATCATATAAGCATTATTCCAACCATACTTAGCCCTAGTTCATCATCTAAGGCTTCTTCCTAAGATTTAATCATATTTCGTTCGGTACACGAAGGCCTACGCATAAATCCTACCATTGATTTACATATATTATGCAGTGGGCACAGATTTATAACTACTCAATTCATAAAAACTAGCCTACTTGGGCGCCAAGTACTTGCACAGAGTTTTGGTCTTCGATTCTTGTTTCGGGACTCGTGACAGTGGTCTTGACCAAAAATCTGCAATCCGTCGACATCCTTTCGCTAGAAATCTCTCTCTCCATCTTTCCCAAGCTTGGAGCAGCTTTTTGGGGGTTTCTAGGGTGTTTTACGACTAATTTAGATATTTTAGAAAGAAGTAGGAAATAGAATTCGCATTATTTACATTCTGCCTCGCTTATCCCGCCCTGGTGACTAATTTTTCCGCTATGGTTGTGCCGCCCTAGCAGCATCTTGCCCGCCCTAGAAGGATAGTGGTCCAGAATTTCCCAAATTTTTGCTTTTCCTTATTAACAACAGTTTGGGTCATTATAATAGATACTAATTTACCCCTCGTTCGTCCCCAAACAACTAGTGCACGGATAATCACACGCCCTACTTCGAAGTACTTCCAACTAACGAATAGGGCCATCATGGAACGCCGAAGAATGGTGACTTTTCAAATAGTTGACACAAGAAAGGTATTATACCTAAAGACTAGAAGAAAATTGAGGCAACACACGAAAAAACGAATATGTTTAAATTACACAGCCTGGCCCGCCAGGGCGATAGCCCTTCCGCTAAGGTGGGGCCGCTGTGGCGAGGATTTGCCGCTGAGGCGGGAGATCGGGAAACAGTAAAAAGGGGGAAAGGGAAAAAATTTCCCATTTATCCTTCTCTATACACAAAAATTCCCAAACTCTCTCAATTCACTTCGTCTTGAACGTCGATTTCAAGGTAAATTCTCATTCCTCACGCTTCTTCAATTCACTATATACTTAAATATGATTGCATGTTGTTAAACAATCGATTAGAAACAGTTTTAGGGGGTCATTTTTGAATTTGAACATAGGTTGCTTGATTTGGTAGGAAAACGTAACATGGGTACTTCCCTTACGTCCCCAACGTCTCTACAACTTCTTGGGCGTAAGGATCTCATAGAAATACGTTTGAATCAGTACCAAAACGGTTGGGGAAAGTTGAAGGGTCACTTGATGTAAAACTCTAATTTAGGCCTCATTTAGAAGTTATTTGCCAATATACTTGCATAAATAGGTTCTAGGGTACTTTATATACTCTGATCTACTGAAACACTGTTGAAAATGGGGATTTTGGGATGAAAAGGCGCCATAATCATGCCTGTTGTTCGTCCCAGATGAAGGCCGCTCTGGCGGGGTTTTGGCTGCTGGGGCGGGATAAGCCAGACCAGTGGCCTACATCCCTTTAGGATAGGAAAATTTATCCTTTCTTATTTAAACTAGATATAGCCTAATTTCCCGAGATTCTAACATGTTTGTCAACTTTTTGTAGGCTCTCTAAATGGCATGTCCAAATGAGGAAAACCTACCCTTCGCCCGATTCCTCGATATTGCTAGTCGGGAGAGGCATCATGACAATAGAAATATGGGGTTCTGTTGCGAGAGAGGGTTCGTGTTACTCAAGCTCAAGGAGAAGGCGCATGCATTTTATGCTCACCTGATGGAGTTCGTATAGACTCCACTGACTGAGGTTCCCCCGGATGCACGTTCCACTTGGGTGAGGGTGTTCTACGCCATCATGCCCACTGTGCGATGGGATGCTCCTCACCCTTTCATTCGTAT
The DNA here is from genome assembly GCA_035578085.1 of Solanum pinnatisectum. NCBI lineage: Eukaryota > Viridiplantae > Streptophyta > Magnoliopsida > Solanales > Solanaceae > Solanum > Solanum pinnatisectum. Next base: position 186,962 of record JAWPEI010000105.1, on the reverse strand, counting down.
CCTGGGAGTTAACATCCCCCTTAATGCCACAGCCATCAATGAGGAGTTAGAGTTTCCCGGGGTTTCGAATATTGAGTACGAGGCGAAGCTGTGGGAGATGGACCTGGTTTGGCTGAGGAACACCCTGATTGAGCCTACGCGCTAGGGCTACTGTTGAGGGCATTACTAACTCAGATTGGCCAATTGATGCTAAGAAGTGGCTACACTTGGTGACTAGGAGGATCCGCCTGTCGGGTAACCATACCGACGAGACCTTTCCTCGGGCCTTGGTGATGGTGTGCTCTATATAGGGTATCAAGTTCAATGTGGGGGCGCAGATCATTTCGGAGTGGAAGATGTTCAACCAGGAAAACAAGAAAGCTTTCTTCCTATCGGGACTAATTACTGCGCTGTGCAAGCGGACGGGAGTTCCACTTATCGACACCGATAAGGTATTACCCATGGATCCCCCCTTCCACCCTCTTTTGATCAGGTCATGTTCTACTTCTAGGAACAAGAAGAGGAGAATGGTCGAGGAGGATCTGGCGGCCGTCCAAAAAAGGCTGGGCAGTGCCTCTGCTGACTTCACCCCAGTTCCACCCAGCACTGCCCTAAAGGCCGCTATGCTCCACTGTGAGCTACGCCAGGAGCGGAGGAAGGGTTTGGAGCGGGATCGTCTGATGGTCCGGATATGGAAGACTGTGAGGGACATATTCACTTTCGTTGCCCCTCGTCAGGAGCTTTCCCGGGTCGAGAAAGGAGATTTCCAGTAATTTATTTTTATGGATGAGGCAGCGACTGGCCTAGTATCTCTGGATGATCTAGACTCAAATGTTGACACCACCTAGTCTGACGGTTCTTGATTTGGCTTTCGCCTTTCTTGGGCTTGTAAATTCTTGGACAACTTGGTTTTTATCTTTTCGACTTTCTTATGTTTTGTAAGCACTTGGATGCTAGATTTCCTGCTTTTTCCATCGTAAATGGTTAATTACTAAGTTTTATAGACTATTCTCGATTGTTGAATACTGATAGAATTGTAGGGGTTAGCCCAAATACCATTTGGGGTCCTTATCGGGAAACTTGGAAAAACTAGAGAGGGTAGGCTGAGGTTCTGCCTCACCTCATCCCGCTTTGGCGATCTAGCCCTGACGGGAATAATCCAGCCCCAGTGGCCAAAATCAAAACAGAACCTCTGCCGAGATTTTTCTGGGGTTTTCTCTCTTTTCTAAATTTCACCGAGGTTCCCAGCTTGACTGAACAAACTTAGGATAATCCTGTGAACTAGGAGAAACCCTTGACTACTCCAAGTCAAACCCACGATACACAACCAATTCGTTCTTAACAATTTGGCACCACAACCCACACATCCCCGGGATACACCCAGACATTCACCCGGTTAATAGACAAGCGCAAGACACATTCAGATCTCCCTCCCAAATTGCCTTGTAGTTTTTATCTAAACCCTCTCAGCGAATCTAGTCAGGACCTTTTCGCAACGGGCTTTACAATACTCAAGTCGTTTCAACCCGTATAATTCCAATAATTTAGCTAGCATATTACACAAAACAAAGTTTAGACACCTGATGCTAAGAGGTGGCTACACTTGGTGACTAGGAGGATCCGCCCGTCGGGTAACCATACGGACGTGACCTTTCCTCGGGCCTTAGTGGTGGTGTGCACTATACAGGGCATCGAGTTGAATGTGGGGGCACAGATTATTTCGGAGTAGAAGATGTTCTACCATGGCAACAAGAAATCTTTCTTCCTATCGGGACTTATTACTGCGCTGTGCAAGTGGGCGGGAGTGCCACTTCTCTACACCGATAAGGTATTACCCATGGATCCCCCCTTCCACCCTCTTTTGACCAGGTCATGTTCTACATCCAGGAATAAGAGAAGGAGAACAGGCAGGGCTAGCAACAGTAAGGCGGTCGTGGATTCGAATGACGAGGCCCCACTCTTAGGTGTACGAGTCGAGGAGGATCTGGCGGCCGTCAGAAAGAGGTTGGGGAGTGCCTTCGCTGACTTCACCCCGGTTCCACCCAGCACTGCCCTAGAGGTCGAGATGCTCCACCATGAGCTACGCCAGAAGTGGAGGAAGGGTCTGGAGAGGGATCGTCTGATGGTACAGATATGGAAGACCGTGAGGGCCATATTCACTTACGTTGCCCATTGTCAGGAGCTTCCCCAGGTCGAGAAAGGAGATTTCCAGCACTTTATTTTTATGGACGAGGCAGCGATCAGCCTGGTACCTCCGGAGGATCTAGACTTAGATGTTGACACCACCCAGTATGAGGGTTCTTGATTTGGCTTTCGCCCATCTTGGGCTTGTAAATTCTTGGACAACTTGGTTTTTATCTTTTCAACTTTCTTATGTTTTGTAAGCACTTGGATGCTAGATTTCCTGCTTTTTCCATAGTAAATGGTTAATTACTAAGTTTTATAGACTATTATCGATTGTTGAATACTGATAGAATTGCAGGGGTTAGTTCGAATACCATTTGGGGTCCTTATCGGGAAACTTGGAAAAACTAGAGAGGGCAGGCTGAGGTTCTGCCTTGCCTTATTCTGCTCTGGCGGTCTCGCCCTGGCGGGAATAATCCCACCCCTGCGACCTAAACGGAAACAAAACCTCTGCCGAGATTTTTATGGGAATCTTTATACATAATGTAGTGGTGGAGCAATTGAATAAGATATCACACATTTAAATTTCTAGATGAGAATTATTTGGTTCCTGACCCTGAACCAATTATGATAGGGGAACCTTGTAGGCTTGATACATACAAGTGTTGCTATACTTTAAATAACACATCTCATACCAAATTTCTTTTGGGAGTTTTGTTCTCATAGCCAATGGTTTAGCTATAATTGGAGGCATATATTTTTTTCTTAAACCACTTGGATATATACGAACATTATCAATATAGTTTTATAATTTGAAATGTGCTCTTGATTTATCAATTCGAGCAAACAACCTTTGCAAAAATCAAATTGCAAGTTGATAATAAAGCACATGTGACCATGACATCGATGCATCTATATAATAGTAAATGGTCCACATGGCGGGTGAACGGGCCCATATTCACCTTTTTATACATTTCAAAATTTCAAGAGATACAATCTCAACCTTAGTTGGTACAACGATAATTTTATCATGAGAAAAAACAACACAAGAGAATTCTTGAAGAATTCATTAGTTCTTCAATATATATATAACCACATAAATTCTCAATTATTTTCGTATCATATTTGAACCGGATTGATCGTCAACTGGTCATGCCAACTGATATTTATTTCAATAAACTTCTAGTTTATTTTGCATGTGATTACATCATCATGCCCATATTAAGTTACCACAAACAATATGAAAAATAGGTAATCCTTCACATAAATATTTATAATCCATTTTGATTGTAGTAATATGAAGATCATAAATCTTTCCATATTTTATAGTCTCAATATTATTATTTTTATTTGACTATTTCTTTGAAACTTAAAAGTTTCTTTCGAGACTTACTACAATTTCAATATCATGAGCAATTTTATTTCTTTGAGTAGTAGCACAGTAGATCACCAAAGCTCACAATTAACATTGGATACTACCACATACTTCATAACATTGTTTGTCTGGTAAATATTTCTTTCAAGGAGAAATTTATATCAGTATTGTCATGGTCAAAATCATTACAAGCAAAACTTATTTCTTGATTTACTTTTGTCATTAGTATCTCCTCCCTTTTTATTTAATATCTGACAAAATATTTTTTGGCATACAGAGATACATAATCAATGACAATTTTTTTTTGGCAAAAAATTATTTCCCTCTTTTTCCCTTTCGGTAGTTCATAACAAAGCATACCATAATATTTGTGATGTACTAAAAGTACTTGATCAATGATCTTTTATACCAAAATAATTTTTTTCTTTATTTCTCTCTAACCTCCCTTAGGGGTGAGTTGTGGTATTTATTAAATCATACATGAGTATGTTTTTATTTATTATTTACATTATCTCTTGAAATATTAATTCACTTTTAAGAATGATCCACTTTTCATGATACATATCACAAGTCACATTCTCTTCAAGGAATTGACCATAATCATATATACATGCTTCATAATTTTTCCTTTCATTAGAAATTCGTTGTCATGCTTTGAAATTTATCATATTCATATGACATACCTCAACATCACTTTTGAAAGTCAAGTGTGTCATGACTATATCTTCCTTTCCTTTGATGGAGGTTTTATAAACTTATCAATTTTTTAGGTCTCATAGCAAACATGTTTCTAATGACCTTTCATATCATTTGATGACAAAAAATACCTTCACTCTTTGAAGGACCATTTTGAGAACTCATAGTGTTCTTTCTTTTATAATTTTGACTATGATGAGTATTATTATTTTGTCCATTCACGTCCATATTCATATGTCCAATCATAAAATAATCTTTTCATCTTTCAAACTTTTGTTCTATTGCTATCACATTCACTCAAATGAATAGAGCATATTCAGTGGGACGGATTTCATAATTTTTAGCAAGAGCATATCGATTTGCTCGATCATCATTATATATCAATATATTGCATTGGAACTTTAAGCCACTGTCTTATCCATACAAAGGTGTGTTAGGCCAAAATACAAAGGGATTTGAACCGAAAATCTTATCATCGTGGTGCATCGAGACTTTAATCGATGTCTTACCTCTTTGATGCGGTGAAATTTGAATCCACCGTCTTACCTCGATCAATGACGTCATATATAGTCCAAAATAAAATTCATCCTTCAACCTTTAAAATATTGTTACTTTGTTATTAATAGCACAAATAAATTTAGCCATAACAACACTTCAAAAGATCCTATACAAATTATTACCGAAACAAAGTTGATCCTCATAGGTGGCTCTGAATACTATTTTCAACTTAAAAGTGTAATGAATAATTCACTAATTGAAAGATCAACAAATTAATTCTCAACATTGACTTCATTTGTTGCTAGTTATGAAAAATTCTTTCTTCAATTGTAATTCATAGATAAAGCAACTAGAGGTAAACACGAATAATCACAATAAATAAAATGATATCTCAAATAAAATTCAACTTATGAGGATAATTATTTGGCTTGTCATATATATTTTATCTTATTTCATGATTCAAGATATATCCAACCTCATTTGGAATTGTAAAGATTATTACTTAAAAATTAACATAATAATTCATAATAATAGAATCCTTCTAACTTTTCAAGATTAGAAATCATTCAAATGCATATTTTTAATGGAAAGAAAATTCATTATGCTAATTCTTTCTGAAACATACTGACAAATGAAATGAAATCTTTCTAAAGTGTTGAATTATTTTTGAATTAGTGAATTGATGCATTCATGTTAGAAATGAAGTTTTAAACATGTGTAGATGAATATTTTATAATGACAATACATATATATTATCATATTTGCACATAATATGTCAATAATAATCCCCACTTTATCTTTTTATAGATTAATTAAAGTGGAGACCCAAAGTTCAAATGATAAGATCATTTTATTATTATTACTATTATTATTTTTGTTTAGTTGAGCCAAAATAAAGCATAAAGAGGAAATATACTTTTAAAGAGAGTGAAAGAAAATCACAAATTTGAAAGTGAGTATATCATAGCTATTGCTAACTAAAAAGCTTAATTCAGTTAATTATATATATTAAAATTCACCAAAATCAAAGTTCATACTATACAAAAATTTATTTACACTAAGATATAAGAACGACACCGACAGTAAAGCAAACCTAAACATCTTTTGCATAGTACTAATAAGTTCTAAACAACTGTTTAAAAGTTCTTGTTATCAAATAAATGTTAGATTCAAATAAGAGATACGGGAAGGTGATATTGTGTCATAAAATTTGCTCATTATTAAATGCTTGGTAAAATACATATCCGATACTTACCATACCGAAAGATCTCTCCAATTTTGCTACTCATCTCATGTACATTTTTGAGATAGGTCAGAGACTTGTGCTAATAACGTGTTATAAAATGAAGATAATAAATTGGAATTAAGAAGAGTAGATATAGAAAGACACAAAGTAATAATAGTAGTAACTTTCCTTTATTATTGTATGTGCTTACTTCTTCTTATCATTTCATATTACAAGAGGAGATATATACATAGGCTATAAAACTTGGGCACAAAATTACTTGGCCACAAAGTTACTTGGCCACGAAGTTTACTTGGACACAAAGTATATTGTATGGACATTCATTTTACAACATTAACAAATAAAAGTTGTGAACATTGAGTATTTTAATCATGATTTGTTTGTGTAATATCTTCTAAGATCAATATGATAGTGTTTTGTGTACTTGACATATTAGACATGAAAATGATAATTTTTAATTTTTCATATGTGAAAAAAAATAATTAAAAATTGATATTTCAAAATTCATGTCTAGATTTATTGTTTTGATACTTTGAGAAATTATTCACGCTTCACGCGGTTATGAAACTTCTTCTAAATACACACAAATGAAAACATTGAAGTAACGAATATATACCGCTCATTCATATGTTTCTGTTGGGAAAAGATGACTCAGTTGGAGATGTTAAGTGCCCATTTGGGTTAACTTATTTTTAGATGCTTTTGACTTTTAAATACTTTTTAAGTCTTTGAGGTATTTGGAAAGGTTATAAAGTTCTTTTAAGTATTCACTTTTAGTCCAAAAAAGTTTTAAAATAAGCCAAAGGTAGGATATCATCTACTTCTGACTTTTAATTTTTTATTGATAAGTTACTTTTTATAAGCTCGTCAAAACAGACCCTAAGGCCCTTTAGAACATAATAAATAAATAAATGGATCAGCATGCTTAAACTGATTAAGAAAAAACATATATGAAGGAAGTTGTGGCGGCGGATCCGCGCATTTGAATCCAACATTTTCGACACAAAACAAAAATTTATTTCTTAAGATGTACACGTTATGTGGTAACACAATTCTATAAAATCTTGTACAACAAATGAGAAATCTGATCTTATAAAATTGAAGAAGACGACAAACTATCTGAAAAAAAATTGATGCTCTGTTGAATAATTAAGATTCAAACAATATATATCGTACACACAGTACAAACCATGTTTCCAACTCAAAGATTATCATTCCCTAATTGGTGTAAAACTGCAAAATTCCTATAACCAAATCAACTTAAATTTTTTTATTGTGGGGTAAGGGGGAAGATCTATATATTAATAGAACTTGCCCGAAGTACTCTTTAAAAATGTTGTTAGATCCTCCAAAAGTAAGAGAATCCACTATGTTTGAATAGGTCAAATAACATAAAATAGAACATTATACAATGTAGTAAATGTTCAATACATAATAGTCACGATAACTAAGTGATGAAAAAACATGGATAATTGTGACATGAAGAGGAAAGAAGAAGCAAAGGAGGGATAAATACTTACAGATGTTGTGGTGGGGTAAAAATATTCTTCTCAGTTATTAACATGCCTCTTTCAATTGTTGATCAGAAGCAATCTTTGGGTATCAACTGTGACAACAATTGTTTCTTTCTTTACTTTCATACTTTGTAACACTTGTATTCTCAAATGTTGAAGTTTCTTTCTAATATTATTATTATAACCTTAAACGAATAAAAATATATCTATATATACCATGAGAAGAAAAAATACCACCACAAAATTTCTCAATTATTCAATTTTAAAAAATAAAATTTAAAATTTAAAAATAAGATAAATTTAAAAATGTTTTTTAAAAAAACTAAAACTACGTTTTTTTTCCCCAAAAATAGTTACCACAATTTTTAAAAAATAGAAATAAAAGGACGGATGAAATCCATTATCCCATTTTCTTCCACTTCTTTTAAATTTAGAAAATGCAAAACATAAGAGTTTGCAATTTTGAAAAAAAAAAAGTTACAAAATTTCAAAAAATAACTAACCTTATAAGTTGAAAACGCCATCTTAAAACTATTACTACACACCCTCTTAAAACTAATTCTTTAAAATATGTATTCAAACAAATGTATCAACATCACAATTAACAAAATCGCAATATTTTTATTTCTTCTCTAACACAAAATTTAATAGTTTTGGTATGCAAGAAGAAGAAGAAATTTATGACGTGAAGGTGAAAATTTTGATTTCAGGATAAATGCTTAAGATAATATTGCTAAAATTTAGGAATTAAAAATTTATAATTATTTATTTATTTATTTAGCTTTTAAGAAAATAATGGTAACTTTTATTTTACAACACACGTTCTTAATATATTTTATTTTGAAAATGATTTTAAAGCAATTATTACAATTAATTGAAAAATAATTTTAAAACTGAAAAAAATTGTAAATGAAAAGTTTTAAAACTTTAAATTACACTTCCACATATACACAAATTGTAAAACTTATCATCTAAAAGAATTTAAATCTGTATTGTAAAATTCACGTGCTTTTTTTGAAAAAATAAAAATAAAATCAGGTTTTTAATTTACGTTATTTAAATTAAATTAGTTTTCTTTTTAATTATTTTTATTATTCAATTCTCATTATTTTGTTGAATTTTAGCATCCAATATTTAAAATTTAAAAGTAACTTCTTATGTCTAAACTAATCCACACCCTCACTCACGTTCCCTATAAATACTTCCATACCCATTTGCTCATAGAATAGAGGTACATATGGATAAAGCTAAATAAATAAAATATTACAAAATATTTATTTAGATAAAGATAGTAAATCAAAATTAATTGTCGTTCATGATAAAGTCAAATAGTTAGAGATAACTGGCAATCTCTATTTATAACTTTTTTTGATGAATTTGTGGAAAAAAATTCAAAGAATGCTGTGAAATTTTTTTCTCACAAAAGTTAGAGAATTTTGAAGCAACGAATCGTGTTCTCTAAAGAAATGAGGATAGAATTTTGTCAAATCACATTCTTACGGAACAATAAAAAAGATGGATGAACAAACTATACTTCTTCAAGGTTTGATAAACAAAAGTTATGATACATCAACAAACTATTTATTACTTATTTCTTTTGCCCTATTATTTATGTGTTTCCTATTATTTATGTATTTAGTATCGTATTTATTTTAGTTGAATCGAAATGGGTAAAAAAAGCATGTTAGTACCCAAAAAAATTACACATATTTAGATTAATTAATAATTAGTTATTGGTTATATTCAATATTCATCATAATTTTTAACTTAAAAATTTGAATATTGATAATATTTTTATATACTAATTATAACTCAAGTTTGAAGTCTACTGATTTTAAATAAAATTTAAAACACGTGGGTTGTGTAATGTTATTTTTGTTTTTGTTAATGATATTTTGATTTAGATTTAGATCATCATTATTTAATTATTATTTTTAAGAATAACCGGATTCTTTTTTCTTCATCTTATTACACTTTCAATACATTCTTGAATATGCATATTTTTAAAATATAATATAATTTTTTATTAGTTATTGAAATTTTTTTATTTCTATTTCATATTTTATATTTGGTTAAATTAAAATCGTCTTATTTTGCAGGATTGAACTAGAAATACGTATCTTAAAGAGGTTGCAATATGCTTTGCAAATTATATTTTAGTTTAGAGTAGAGACATTGTTTTTAATATTAGGATCAAATTTGATCTATGAATTTAAATTTTATTTAATTAGAATAAATATCAATTCAACGCACGCTACATCTGCTATTTATCTTCACTATACTAAGAGAAGGAGAAGGGGAAGTTGTTAGAATAATGTTTGGTATCTTTAAAACATATCCTCAATGCATATAGATTTGGGTATAATTTTAATCGCATCAAGTATTTATATAAATTCAAAACATTATATATGATTATACATGCAGTTTTGTTTCTTAATAATAATTCATAAGTACTACTCCCTCCGTCCCATTTTATGTGGCACTTTTCGAATTTTGAGATTCAAACAAGTCTAACTTTGACCGTAAATTTGTCATAGATCTTTTAAACATTTTGAATTATCAATTGTTGTGACTTACAGTCTTTTTACGTAGTTTACAAATATATAAATTTCATTTCAAAAAAATTGAATATTTCAAGCGAAAATTCCCGATCAAACTTAAATTGTTTGACTCTCAAAAAACGAAAAATGTCACATAAATTGGGACAGAGGGAGTATATTACTTATTTTAAAATTAAAATATTATTACATTTTAAAAATATATGTGCAACACACAAGTACAATATAAATATAGGAGAGGTGAAAGCTCTGCATGTCAGTACCACAAAAGAAACAATAATTATTATTAACTAAAATGATAAAATTAATGTGATATAAGCACTTTTAAAATTTTAAGTTCATATAAAGATAAATATTTGAATGATTTGTTTTAAAATTAAAAATTAAAAACCTTTAAAGTCTTTATTTAAAATAAAATGTGAATATAAAATTGAGTAACTGACTAAAAATTACCATGTTTATTTTCTAAAATTAATTAATAATTAGTTTTAAAACTTCCCATCACATTCCCACTTATGGACAGACTTTAAATTGATTGAAAAACAAATTCTTTAATAGTTAGTTCTAAAACATCCCATCACATTCTCACTTATGCACAAACTCTAAAAAATGATGGGAAAAAGACTATATAATAAACAAAATTATATTGCTCTAAAAAATATAAAGTTTATATAAATTAAAAATTAATCATTACAAATTTGAATGATCTCTTTTAAAATAACAAACTTAAAAAACTTAAAATTTTTAATTTAAATAAAACATGAATATATAATTGAGTAACTAACAATATGGTTATTCTTTTTCTAAAATTAATAGGCAGTTTAAAACTTCCCATTACATTTTCACTTATTCATAAACTCTAAAAATAAATTAATAAAATAAAAAAAATTAAAATTTATTTGTATACTCACTAAGTATAATTTACTACCATAGAGTAAATCACGTTTACCCCTTATTAATAGCTGCTACGAGATTATTATTTTTCTCCTATAATGATTAAAATAATTAATTTATCTCCACTCAAAATAATTAACACGAAAAGTTAATAATATTTTTTAATATTAAATAATTATAAAAATAAAAATGGATATTTGTTTTTAAAAACTAAAGGTTCAAGAAAATAAAATGTGCAACATATAAGTGGATTATTCAATTATGGGTAGAACAGTACATGTTCTTAGGTAAAAATATTAATTTTGAAAGGAATTAATTTAAAATTCAAAATTTATTTATTTTTGAAAATTTTCAATCATCCATCTTTATTATAGGGGGAGGATAGTTGTTCTTATTCTATTTATATATAGCTAATAGGAGAGGAAATACAATTACTATAATATAAAATAAAATAAAATTTATCATTGAATCAACAAAGATAATTTAAATTTTTTAAATAAAAATAAAAGTCCCAAACATACAAAAACAATATATCTGATGTGTGTGTCTATATATATATATATATATATATATATATATATATATTCAGACATTACAGCTGGGATCACTTGACTTCTTTTTAGCATAAAAATAAATTACAATGTTATATAAAGCTTTTTTTATTTCTTTTGTTTATTGTATTTTGTTTGTTAGGTTGTTTAAAGCACATAAATAAAATGTAATTTAATAAAAAAAATATTACTTATAGGTAAAATCAAGCTTCACTATGTGTATTTAATTAATTTCAATAATAAATATGAAATGTATTTAATTAATTATATATTAAATTATATTTTCATGTTTGTATTAAATATTAAATAATAATTAATAATTATAATTTAATAAATTTTTCCATTAATAATTTGACTTGAATTAAAATCAGTAAATAATTTATTTGAAATTTGTAGTTTTGAATTATACATGTATAAAACATTTAAATTTATTTTTTTACTTTTATAGTATTAAATATTTCATGCGGAATGTTGAAATTTGATTTTTTTTATACGAAAAAAAACCTTTTTTAATTTTATAGCTTAACATAAAAATATAGTTGATCATAACTATTAGAACAATATTATAACAAAAAAGTTATATACTAAATCATTAAGTTAATATGATCATATAAATAATAATAATAATGTATTACTATAACTATTTAAGCAATATATTAAAAAGTACATAAATTTCATAAATTACATTTAATTTAATAATTATGACATTTAGTTGCGCGGATACGAATACTAATATTATATAAAATGAGGTGCACACAAGACAACTAGCCATATCACATTCCCTGAGCAATCATGATAATTTTTTGACAGTCAACAATTAAATCTTTATGAGAGAAAGATCCTAATTAGTTTCCCGTGAGCAATCATGATAATTTTTTGATAACTATACTTGTCAAAGAAAAATAATATGGTGGAAATGAAAAATAAACCGAGGAGACGAATATATGTCCCTGTTTGAAGATTTAAATATCTAGTGAACTATCAACTAAACTCTACATATTAGCTTATAAATTTTGATTGATCTATGTGTAGAGAATGACAGAAGAAAATTATAATCAGAAAGATCTTTTGCTAGCCCAAGATTATTAACTAAGATTGGAAGACTCAACTAAAGAAGAGAAAGCTAGAAGGGAGAAATAGTATTTTGGATAAAAGAACTTTGTTATAGAAGAAGACTCTTTGATTTAGGTTGTTCTTGAGTTGTATACAAATAACTAAGGTCATGCCTATTTATACTTGTGTGGGATGGTTCTAGATATTGCAACATCTAGACTATTCTATCTTTTACTACTAATATCTAACTCTCTAAAATATCTAGATATTTCTTTAAAATAATTATTCTAGATACTACACTAGACTATTCTAGAAACTATACTAGAAAAATCTACGATATTTCAGAAATTAACTTTATCATTTTTCACACTCACCCTTTAAGTGATTTTTTGAAACTATCCTACACTTGTTGTGGAAGAACTCAAACGAAGCTTTGAGCCACATCTTGGTGAAAATCTCAATAGTTTCTTTCAGGCTCTTCTTGCTTCTTCAAATGATAAAGATTCTTCATCGTCAATTGATCCATGTAGATTATCTCCTTATTGAGTTCTCAGACTCCCCCTTTCCAATTATATTATCCAGAGAAACACTATCAATTTCCTTAAGTCTCAACACCAACATAGGATCCATTACCATATTCTCTTATCATCTCCTCAGTAGATTTTTTGACAGCTTCAGAGCTTTCAAAAATCATATTGTTTGCCTCCAAGACTTCAATATCAACTTCTTCCTCTATTTGATCTCTACTTTCTCCATCTGCTTTCAAAATTGCTCTGAGTCATTAATTGGCCTTGATATTGCAGATGATTGACCAAATAGTTTGGCTTCCAATACATCTCCCTCAATGCTAAGGTCGCCACTAGCACATGTAGTTTCAGATATTGCAAGTTTGGGATCTTTCTTCTTTGATTTCTTCAATAGAAGCTACCATATCACCATTGGGAACATCCTCAAAAATTTCTTACTTCATGCCGCAGTAGATTCTTGCTTCTCCAAGTGATCAGCTATATTATATTTTAAATCCTTGATTCAGTCTTTTTCAAGATTGATGGAAATCATGACATCTATTGCTCGAGCCTCAGCTACTAAACACTTTCTGCAGTCTTCTTCTTCTTCAACAACCTTTTGAGCCATATTACTCTCTTTGGCTTGGCAATATCTTTTTATGTGTCCTATTTTTCCGCACTGATAGCATGTAAGAGGCTTCTTACCATAATAGTTAGAAGACTCTTTCTTCTCTCCTGGTGAGCTTGAACCACCTGAGTGTGCAGTGTGTCATATCTCTTGTTTTTTCTTTAAAGTTCCTCTTGTTGGCTACAAGAGCATTTTCTTCTCCTTCTTTGACAAATATACTAGCCAACTGCTTGGCTAGTATCCTATGACGACAACAAATTTTCAAACTTATCTTTGAATTGATGTCACAAATGAAATATATTCAGGTTTCAAACCACGAGTGATAATTCTTTTCATTCATTCTTTAGAGATAGCATCTTCCGAATTAAACAAAGATATCTCAGAACATAAGTTCTTAATCTTCAAAAAATACTCGTCAATCGAAAGATTACCTTGAATAGTGTTGGCCAATTCATTCTCCAATATCTGCAGTTGAGCTTCATTCTTCTTGTTGAACAAATGATCGAGGGTCCTCCATATTTCATGAGCTGATTTATACTTTATAATATGATCAAATAAAGTGTAGGATATGGACCTTTTTAGGACAAACTCCGCCTTAGCATTAACCTGCTTCCACTTCTTGTATGTGCTACTATTCTCGGGTCCGTCCTCAAGAGGATTTGTGTTACTCCTATTAACAACATCCCACAAATTCTCTCCCATAAGGTATAATTCCATACATGTTTTTCATACTTTGTAATTGGATTGATTCAACAACTTCATCCCAGTCCATTAAAACGACCGTTAAAATTCATATAGACAAACTAGTTGAATCTACCACTAACCCGAAATTCAAAAGTCAACGTATGACTATAGCTTTGATACCATGTAGAGAATAGCAGAAGAAAATTATAATCGAGTAAATCTTCTGCTAGCCCAAGATGATTAACTAAGATCGAAAGACTCAACTAAAGAAGAGGAAGCTAGAAGGGAGGAGTATTTTGGATAAAAGAACTTTGTTATAGTAGAAGGTATACTCTTTGATTTAGGTTGTTCTTGGGTTGTGTACAAATGACTAAGGTCACCCTGTTTATACATGTGTGGGATGGTTCTAGATATTACAACATCTAGACTATTCTATATTTTATTACAAATATTTAACTCTCTAAAATATTTAGATATTTCTTCAAAACAACTTGTCTAGAATATCTAGATATTTCTTTAAGATAGTTATTCTAGATACTACACTAAACTATTCTAGAAACTATACTAGAAAAATCTATAATATTCCAAATATCAAATTTATCATTTTTCACATTACGGTGTTGAGCAAAATTCCCAAAATTAATTATTGACAAAGGCGTTTGAAGAAAAAGACACTTTCAAGAGTAAAGTGGCAAAAAGTAGTATAAACTTACCTACAATGTTAAGAGAAGGAGATATTTGCTTCAATCAGTGGCTCTTTACATTGCAAAAATCTACTCTACTATATACTGGTTAGTGTCGAGGGGAAAAAATAAATGTCTGTGATTAAAAGAAAAAGGCAAGAAAATAAAAAAAAAAAAAACTTGTTCCTCGTAGTTGATTACAAACGGCTAAGAGTAATCTCTTCCATCTATCACTTCACACGCCTTTTCTCAATTTCTTTTGTTAGAGAGCATCACAAAAGAAGTTGAGAAAATGATTGGTTGGTGCAATAGAAATTTGATACTTTATATGTAATCTCTAAAATGGTGACTGCATCACAACAGATTAGATTAAATTGAGAAAATGCAATAGAAATTTGAGGCAGTTGTGTTGCCGGCGTTTATTCCTTCACCACTGTATATTGAAGTTGGGGAAAAATATACCGATTGCAGAAAATAGGTTAGTATTTATGTGGGTTAAATGATGGATATTTGAATTTTGGGTTAATTAATTGGTCAAACTGAATTGAGCCGTAGGATTGCGCCACGTATCATTAATTATGCTTTTGTTAGAGTGAGGGGTAAATGTGTTATGGTTTTGGGACGGCAGGGGCACTAATGACCTAAAAGTATGACGGAGGGTATTTGTATACCATTTAAGATAGTTTGGGGTATATTTGTCGTTTTTCCTTATTGATAACTATTTTCTTAATAGGTGTGTCAAGTCAAACTGTGACAAATAAAAGTGAACTGAGAGAGTATTTATAACTCATTTATTGTGGTTGAGTCTTTTTATTTTCATTTCGTTTATATGTATTTTTTTTAATCATGTTTCGATGGAGATATTTAGTTGTTTAGCCAAGGGAAAGATGATAAGACTTCTTGAAGTGAGGTATGAAGATAAAAGTTGTAACTAGCTAAATATTTACAACTATGATAGTCAATAACGAGTCAATTAGTAAATCTAAAATACAGTTTTAGTGCCCATAGAAGCCTTAAGGGGTTGTTTGGTATGAAGGATAACACCAAATAGTCATGGAATTAAATCATAGTGTCACTTATTTCGTTGTTTGGTTGGCAAGTCCAGGATAACTTATCCTGGGATTAATAATTAGTACTATGACAAATTATCCCTCCCCATGGGTGTGATATAGTAATCTCAGAATAACTTATCGCGGGATAAAATAAGTAAATGACAAATTTTTTTTTTTTTAAAAATCCTTTTTATACATCACTTTCACATTCATGAAGGGTATTTTTGTAAGCAAATAAATTATTCTTAAAAATTTATTATTTTGAATACAACAAACCAAACACTCAATAAAAAATAGTCTTGATAACTTATCTCATCATAACTAACCTCATCATAACTTATCTCATCATAACTAATCTCATCATAACTTATCTCATCATAACTAATCTCATCATAACTTGAGTTCAAGCCAAACGACTCCTAAGGGTTTTGTTTCTTGAAATCTTTTCTTTTTATTCTTTTATGTTTTTATAATTTCTTTGGACAATAACACTATTACTTGAATGTAATGAATTTTATTTATTCTATTTTTTTAATTATTTTTTTGGTGATTTATTAATATGTTGTTTTTTACTAATAATAATATTTTTTGTCTCCAAGAGAAATGCAGTTTTGTAGAATGACATTTTTGGTGCAAAATGCAAATATTAAAGTACCAATCATCCATTTTATGTTTCACACTTTTTACCGTTGTAAATTCTTTAGTTAATACTTCATTTGTCCCTAATTACTTGTCCATTTTTTAATTGGCACACCTATTAAGAACACAATGATTGACATAGTGAGTTTACCATTTTACACCTATTAATTATGAAGTGGATGAATTAAAAACTTAAGATTTTCAAGAAGTTCTATTTTTTTCAAAGTAATTAATTGAGGGTATAATATGTAAAAAAAAAATTGTCCTTTCTTGATTTGTCAAAATGAACAAGTAATTAGGGACAATTAAAAAATGAAAAGTGGACAACTAAATAGGGACAGAGGAAGTAGCAACTACCGTCAGAAATTTATTCAAAAATTATAGATTCATAACTCCTGTATTTTATTTTATTAGATCATATGTTTCAATAAAATTAATTAATTAAATTTAGAGAAAATGGTCTAAAACCCCCCCAACCTATACCCGAAATCTCAACTACACACTCCAACTTCACAGGTGTCCTATTACCCCCGTAAACTTCATATTTTCTTATTTTCTACACACTTAAACGCTGACCTGAACACAAAACCAAATAATTAGGCATGCGTGATTCCACGCGCTGGGTCCCGCCTCTTCAACTCCCATTTCTTCTTTTTTCTCCCATTTCCTAAAACGTAAAAGAACAAAAAAAAAAATCTCCTTTCTCATTTTCAATCCTTCTCCATTAGCAATTTTGTAATTTTTAAACTGAAAATGATCCAAAATAGTACATTAGCATCGTTCAAAATAAAGTGTAGCAAGAACACAAGAAAAATCACATACACCATAGCATGGGCAAGACCAAAATCTTCTCCCCGAATTTAATTTCGACCAAGAAGTTTGCAAATTCAGCAAAATTCCGTGTTTGCATCTCACTAGAGCGTTGAGCATTGGGTCTGATTCATCCATACAAAGCTTATTCAAGTTTTCATTTGCCATTTTTGATGAATTTCGAGAAAATTCAAAATTCAAAATTCAAATTAGAGACCTAAATAAGAAATTAGAGCAGATTACAAACCCTAAATTCAAAATTTGAAGTAGAAATGAACATTAACAACTAAACCTTACTTAATATTGAGAGAAAATTGTGAATTTTTTATAAAAAAAAACAAGGGTTAATGGTGGGAAGAAGAAATAATGGTTTATTTAAAGGTGGGGAAGATGACCATTGGAGAAGGAGTAATTTTTGACCTTCTAACGCGCCTAGAGGAGGTGTTCTCACCTCCTATGACAAGTCAGCGTTTAAGTGTGTAGAAAATAGGGAAATATGAAGTTTAGGGGGGTAATAGGACACCCATGAAGTTGGAGTGTGTAGTTGGGATTTCGGGTATAGGTTGGTGGGGTTTTAGACCATTTTCTCTTAAATTTATTATCATGGCATTGGCAGAGGAGTGACGGAAAAATAGAAAAATATTTGCAAGAGACTTTATTTATGACTTAAAACCATGAATATTTGTCATTCATAAATATTTATAATTCTTCAAATATTTAGGTATTAGAAAAAAGAATTTAATTCATAAAAATTTAGTAAAGCTTTACATAATCGCGTAAAGTGCGGACAAGTTTACTAATATATAAATGAAAAACAAATAATCAACATTATTTTTCTTCACCCTCCCCCCATCTCTTTTTCTTCATATCCCACCTTTCTCATCTTCTTCACACCCCATTAAGCTGAAATGGATCAGTAACAAAAAGCAACCTAGAATAAATTATTTCAAAAAGGGTAAAAATTTGGGGGTTTTCAACCATCGGAGCTTCGGCGGACTTTTTTGGGTGAACATAATGAGTGATCGATTGAAAATGAGAAGAAAATTATTTTTCTATTATTCCTATTTTTTTTAAAAACCTTCAAGAAAAACATGAAAAAAGAACAAAGAATATATACCCAGATTTAAAAAATATTTACAACTACAAATCACAATAAATTTGCTCACAGTGAAGTGAAACAATGGAAGCCTAGTTTCCATGGTCAATTAATGGAAGAAACTGAAGCAAACTTTTTATGGGTACATTTTGGAATGGAAGAATTCTTCCACTCCACAAATCAGTCGCGGATCGCGGGCAGTTTTCTTGACGGCCATTGTTGAAAGTTTCTTCTTCACCATTTTGCTATGAAGAAGATATAATTATTATAGAATTTTAATAATTAATTAGAAATTAATTAGTGTAAAATATAGTTAACAAAATAAAAGTTAAATAAAAAAATTTAAAAAAAGAAAATAAAAAAGGTATAAAAAAACAAATTTCTGACATGGCACTGACGTAGTGCTAATGTGGCAGCGGGTGTAATACACCACATACTGTGAGAGTGGTGTTACACGTATCAAGGTGATATTAAATCAACTTTTAAGTAATAAATGTTGGATTGAGTATATTAGAAAAAATCATGCATTTGCCTTGTGCATTACTAGTACTTTGTTTGGTATTCTTTTCTAATCTATGTATAACATTAGTTAGATATTCTATTGTGTGTTATAGTGTGTATTGCTAAATACCATGGATTTCTAGGTATTAGCAATGCAATGGTTTTATGCATGCATTAACATGATTAAAGACTCAATTGTCCCTCAAAACCTCTTTTTACATTTTCCCCATCATAATAGTGGAAGGTATCTTTGTAAATAATTTTTTTAATGCAATACATTATTAATGCACCAAACCAAACAATGTATAAAAATAATCTATGTATAATTAGTGCAAACATAACTAATACATGTATTGCTAATGCAAGCATTACTAATACACTTTATTTAACATTATTCTTACACACTCTACCAATCAACCCCTAAAGATATGTAATAAGTCGTCATGATTGTTGAAGTATGTACCAGACTCAGGACAAGTTCAACAGGAATTTATGTCTTTTCCCAAGATAAAAAGTAAATGACTTAATTTTGAGGTTAGAACCAAAAATAAGACAAATCCCATCGGCCGCCGAACGTTGCTTGTTCTATGGATTATCGTCCTCTTCGACTGAACCAACATGCACAAGTTAAGGGTTACCTCTGATGATTTAGTGGTCATTGTCACTTTTATTTTGATGGTTGTGGTTAGATAAAGGGATAAATTTGCAAAAGGAGTTATAGCTGTGGAGTAAACCGAAAATCTTATTTCGTCACTCACACAACTCATCTAAGACACATTAAAGTTCAGAATCAAAACAAATAAAAGAAATTCCAGGTTTTGAGCACTGAAGAGAAGGCGGAAAAATCCTCCCTAAACCTTTCTCAATCCTAAAATCATATCAATTCGCCAACTACCAAAACTGAACTCAATTACCACACAGAACTAAGACTACTTGGAGTGGCATTACCAAAGCTAAAATGTCCATCTTCTCTTAGGCAGCACAAAACTTTGGTTTATGTAAACATCAACTAATATTCAGATGGACTAATGACATCGTCAATCTTTATAATCATCTTAACAACCTGTGTTGCAAGCAAAATCTGCTGCTGCTTCCCAATCAGTGTCTCAAAGACATTTTGCTCACGCATGTCATTTGTTCCAACATCATTGCAATCTATCCCACACCAAGGATTGTTTTCCTGCAACAAAATTCAAGTTATTAACACTATTGAGGTACATGACACAGAATCTCATGCTGAGGAAGTTTGGAAATAGTCGACAGGTATATCTATTTTTCTTTTAGTTGAGTCGTATATGACAGAAATACTAGGAATTATCGCTAGACAAAATAATATTATGTTTTCTAGTTATTCCACTGAGAAGCTTTTTATCAGACTCCCGCACAATTGTGGAGTGATTTCATATCTCTAAATTACAAGAAGCCAAAATTACCTTAATTTGCTGAGATTTAACAGCAGATAGAGTTTCAATGGGTTGGAGACCACTATTCTCGGCAAGTGCCATTGGGATCGAATCCAAAGCATCAGCAAATGCCCTGATAGCATACTGCAGATAGAAGGTTTGACGCTTAGCTAATGATAATCAATTCGAACAAAAAAAAAAGTAGAAACAAGAACAAATAAAATAAAAGCCTGCCTGCTCGACTCCTGGGTGTTATCAGCTGCTGCTTCCACAGCAATTGAGCAAGAGATCTCAGCTGAACCACCACCATACACAATGGAGTTGTTGCAAATAAGATTTCTAGCCACACACAAAGCATCATGGATACTACGTTTTGTCTCCTCTATCATCATCTTGTTACCTGTATGATGATCAAAGCTCAGTTCAAATATCCTAATCGATACAATTTCTCAGGTATTCTAAGATTGTGCATAATCCTCCTGTACTTTTCTTTTTTGAAATTAGTATCAGGAAAAATAATCTTCCTATATTTTTTTTTTTGATAAAAAGGTAACAGCAGTGATCTTCCTATATTTTTTTACCACTAATTAAAGAATGCTCGACTGGTGCTCTGTAAGAAACAAAACCCATACATCCTGGTATTAGGAAATGACCTTTCCTCAATTGCAAATTTCTGGCATCCCATATTAGTAAGTTGTGACACTAACTCCACTAGCAAGAACTCAGCATTTGGTGGAGGTCGCCGACCATAATAAGAAATGGGAACCGCATGGTGCATTACCCTCAACCACATTTGCCCAACTAATTATGGGAGCATACTTGAAAAGATCACACATGTACCATAATCTTAACCAAAATTAAGTTCAGTTGGTATCAGAATCTTTACACTCGTTAAAACAAGACCCATGGATCAACATGCAGTTACAACAGTTGGCCTGTTGACAGTGTCACAATCTAATAAACATAGATGGAAACAGCACAAACCTAGAAACTTTAGATGCCAAACTAAAAGAAAATCCAATGAAGAAGGATTAAAAATGAAAAAATAAGGAGCACATTAAAATTCTATCAAAAGTTTACATCAAGAAGGATTTATTTCCATAGAAAAACTAAATGGCTGGTCACAGAAACATACCACCACGGATAAAGATTGTCACGGCCCTTGAATTTGCACAATGTTCAATGTAAATCATCCTGTCCTTTGTTGTTCTAAATGATTTCTCTCTAACTAGACCAGCCTGAACTTAGCACATCACTTTTAGCAGGTGATAGAGATCCAAAACCACATTAAGAACTATTATTCATATTTGAAAGGCCTGGTTAAATGGCTAAGTTCACATGAAATTTTTAGAAAGGATATGAATGTGATGCAAAATAGAACATGAACTGAGAAGAATCTCCATACAGATTTGAGAAATTAGACATTAAGAATCTGTAAGCAAAGGAAGAGTAAAATTTCATAAAAATACAAGTCAGCTATAAGTGATATACCACACAGTCAATGACCTATCACCACTTCACACAAAATTTCTAGATGTATGAACAGACACAGGAGACTTGAAACAATACCCGGCCAAGTTTTTCAGGTGTCAACTCTTGAAACCTCGGCACAATTCTCCCACCTAATCACATGTGGAACCAAGAAGTTGCGATTAAATTAACTGTTGTAACAGAAACACCACAACAGAAAAGGCATCATAGTTGATAAGCAAATACAATGCAAACCTGTAGCAATTGCTATCAGCTCCAACTCCACACCACCGACCCATCTAACAGCAGGCAGATTTCTATGCATTAGTAAGTGGTTTGCTTCATCATCGAAACCCCACTGACAAATAACTAAAGTGGCACCAACATCCTGTCAGACATCAGCAGACAAGTTTGAAATTCAGCTCCTCAGAAGCCAAACTACCAAAAGATGCAACTTCAGCTCTTGGTAATCTTTGCATGTAAAAACAAACCAAACTGCTCCTTACAGGCCCGAAAACACAAACTATAGATATCCCCAACCCCTGAAACAATGATATTGTGAACACAGGAAAACTCAACAACATTGGTATCCCTCTAGGTTGTACTTGTTTATGCTAATAACAACCAAGGTGTGCAACTTCACAAAGGAAGGGGCGAAGCATAAGAGAATGACACAACAGCCCTTCATTCTCATATTTAGCATATACAAAAAAGAGGGCGAAACAACAGAATTTGTATGCTTAAACAGGGAGTTGGGAAGGGCATAATAGAACAAAGTTCTACAGTGCTATCAACAACAACATACCCGGTGTAATCCCACAAGTGGGGTCTGGGAAGGGTAGTGCGTACGTAGACCTTACCCCTACCTTGGGAGGTAGAGAGGTTGTTTCCATAGACCTTTGGCTCAAGGAAAAACATAACAAAGCAGTCCGGTAAAAGAAATAACAGAAGTGAAGAAGCCACAACAAAATACTAAAGATAGCATGACAAAGCATTCTGGAAAAAAAAAGGAGCAGAATCTACAACAAAGTTCTCCGGTGCTATCCTCATATGAAAATACAAGAAACATTAAAAAAAAAAAAAAAAGGCAGTGCATTCCGGTGTACAAAGCATCACGCGTTAGCAAGATCCGGGGAAGGGCCGCACCCTAAGGGGTACTATGTAAACAGCCTACCTTAATGCAAGCATTAGTGGCTGCTTCCACAGCTAGAACTTATAATCTATATTACAAATGAATTTATAGGACGTAGTTTGACACTTTGACTTGGGCAGAAGAACGGAAGATTCTTTAAACTTGTGGTCTTAAGCATGTCATAAGATTTGTGTTGCTATAGGACTTTTGTGGTCTTAAAATGCCATACATTTGTGTGGCAATAAAAGTTTCTCATTAAGAGTAAAATGAGAAGTTAAAAGTTAAATTGTTTTCAAGTATAGAAATGTGTTATTCTTTTCGAAATGGACACATAAGGAAATAATGTTACATGAAATGGACCAGGGGAAACATGAGGAAGGTTAAGGTTTTAGCTGGCCATAAGCTTAAACTTTTCCCCACGCAAGTCTGACTAAAAAGTCTAAAAACATGTGAGAAACATTTTTTGCTAATCCCTAAGATTTCCCTCCCTTCTGTATAAATAAAGAAATTAGCTTCAATATTTCATGTCCTTCCCACCCCACACACCCCTTAATATCTGTATCTAGACTATCTTTCACGATATATACAAACACACATTCTGCAAATTTTACCTTGCATTTCTGAACCATGTCATCAAAATACTTCTGCTCCTGTAGGCATAAAGTCTGAAATTTTTCCACAGTATCAACGTCAACCTTATGCTTGGTTTTTGGTTTTGGAGGCTCAAAAGGACAAGTCAAAATGGCAATATTTGCATCCTGAATTTGCTTTGGCATCTGAGGATGACTCATATCTTTGTCAACTACAATTCCGTAGATTAGCTCTGTATCCTCTAATTTTCCACCAACTTTTCCCTCCACTTTGATTAAGTCCAGATTAACATCCTTCCTCTCTAGATCTGCAACAGCTAGAACTGCTTTGACAGCAATCTCAGCCATGCTGCGTTTGCATCTGTTCGCACTACAATACCAATTCCCCATATCAAAACAATTTAGTAAAAAAGGGTTTTTGCAGTTGTAATTAGAAACCGATAACCACAAAATACTTTTAGTGCAAGATACACATACTGATGGATAACAAGCATGTTCTTGAAGTCAAAACATACAAGTTTAGAACCTAGGAAATCATTAAAAGAAAAGATAGCAACAAAGAAAGGTAACAGCAGAGTTGGCATTAGATTTGGCACTTACATCTTAGAAGACAAAGTAGTCATGCAGGTTTGAATCAAAGGCTCAAACTCATTCACACCAAATTCAAACTTATTTGCAATACGCTCCAAGTGCTCAACTGCTATCCGAGAAGCCATTTCATATCCTTCTGCAACTCGAATAGGGTGAATACCGCGTTCTAATAGCTTCTCCGCTTGTTCTAGAAGTGCCCCAGCCATGACAACAACTCCAGTAGTTCCATCACCAATTTCATAATCTTGACTTCGTGACAACTCAACCATCAACTTCGCAATCTGATTGTCAACATCCATCTGCTCCAGGATAGTTGCACCATCATTTGCTGAGGATACAAAATCCAAAAATCAGCAAGTTTCATCACAAGAAATAAGTTTTGCATGCATAAGTTAGAACAAGAAAGGGAAATGAACACAGATAAGGTCAAATATGCTTTCAAATCATTACTCTTTTTACCGAGCTAGGGCGATCAAGGCCATATATGATGGAACCAAGACTCAGGTAAGGAGAGTGGGAGGAGACTCAGAGCATTTCCCAGTTGTAATGGGGTTGCATCAAGGATCAAGGACATATATGATGGAACCAAGGCTCGGGTAAGGAAAGTGGGAGGAGACTCGGAGCATTTCCCAGTTGTGATGGGGTTGCATCAAGGATCAAGGACATATATGATGGAACCAAGACTCGGGTAAAGACAGTGGGAGGAGACTCGGAGCATTTCCCAGTTGTGATGGGGTTGCATCAAGGACCAACTCTTATCCCCTTTTTATTTTCCTTGGTGATAGATGAATTGACGCAGCATATCCAAGGAGAGGTGTCATGGTGTATGTTATTTGCAGATGACATAGTTCTGATTGACAAAACACAAGGGATATGACCTAAGTCGGGAGTTCGGAGGCAAACCTTGGAGTCTAAAGGATTCAGGATGAGAACTAAGATAGAATACTTGGAGTGCAAGTTCAATGACATAACACCTGAGGTTGGCAATGAAGTGAGAGTTGAGACACAAGTCATTCAAAAGAGATAAAGTTTCAAGTATCTTACATAAGATACTTGAGCCAAGGATCTTTTGAAAACAGACTCTCTACCTCTACGAGGTAGTCCTAAGGTTTGTGTACATTCTACCCTCCCAGATCCCACTTAGTGGGATTTCACTAGGTATGTTATTGTTAGATCTATTATCCAAGGATAGGGAGAATGACAATGATGTCATACATTGTATTGGTGCAGGGTGGATGAAATTGAGGCTCACATCTGGAGTCCTGTGTGATAAGAAAGTGCCATCATAACTTAAAGATAAGTTCTACAATGCGGTGGTTAGATTGACTAAGTTGTATGGAGCAGTGGTGTCCAGTCAAGAACTCCCATGTTCAAATGATAAAAGATGGATGTGTGAGCATACTAGGAGAGATAAAATTAGGAAACGATATTCAAGACACGGTGGGAATGGCCTCACTAGAGGACAAGATGTGGGAAATGAGACTAAGATGGTTCGAGCATGTGCAAAGGAGATGCACGAACGCCCCAATGCGGAGGTGTGAGAGGTTAGTTATGGATGGTTTCAAGAGAGATAGAAGTAGGCAGAAAAAGCATTGGGGAGAGTTGGTTAAGACAAAAAATGATGCAGCTTCAGCTTACTGATAACATGACCTTAGATAAGAGGACACGGATAAGGTAGAAGGTTAGTTAGATAGTTACGCTTTGTCTCACTTATTTTGTTGCATTATTAGTTGTAGTATTGCTCTTGTAGTTTCTTGTCCTTTGAATTTGGTTATTATCTATTGTTTTTTTACTTTGATTATAATTTTATCTTGTTATAACTACTATTCAGGATGATTTGCCAGCTTGTCAATAGTATTTTGCCATGAATTCTTCATTTCCATTATCTTTCTTTATAGTGCTTTGGAATGGTTTTTCTTTGAATTGAGGATCTATCAAAAATAGTCTCTCTACCTCCAAGGTAAGGATAAGGTCTAAGTACACTTTACTCTCCCCCATTTTGTGGGATTACTCTGGGTATGTTGTTATTGTTGTACTTATAGACCTAAACGCACATCTCACAAGAAGATAAAGTAAATTTCCTAGTAATACCACAAGGCATGATTAGACCAAAATGTAAAATATGGCACTCATGTAGCTTGGCTTTTGCAAGGATGCTAAGCTTAGATAAGTATTTTTTTCTTGCTTCGAGACAACCTTTCTTGAAACACAAATCAAGTATCTAGTATGATGGTGTGAAGTATATATTTGTCCAGAGGTTACAACTAATATAGAGGATCTGGAGTAACTCAATTTTAAGTTGTGTTGACCAGTATATTGAATATTTTGCAAGTGCAATTATCAGAACCAAAAAGGAAATGTATGGAGAGAGAACTCTGATAAGGCCGTCAAATTCACCCACACAAAAAAATTCAAAATCTCAGCTTAACATCTACTACATAATAAAGTTCACATATCAGAGAAACCATGTCATTCTACTATCAAAAAAGAACTTTGTCATTCTACAATCAAAAAAGAATATTTTCATTCTACCATACTAATCTCAGAATTTCTCAAATCATACTGCAGAACATAACCATCACAATTAGCAATGCAGTACCCTGTACATGCATATACAAAACCTGACACTAGGAAAAGCAAAAAACAAATGCAAATAGAAAATTAAGAAAGCAATTTTAAAGCCACAACTAATAAACAGCAACAAAGTGATAGAATTTGGAAATGGCCTGAAATTGAGTTGCTTGAGAAGATTGTACCAGAGGTTGTGAAGCATTATACTTGCATTGATCGACTGAGATTACAAATAGATCCGTATAGTCTATTCTAATTTGGTTATTTAGATACCATCCCTCAAATGTAATTTCTTATTTTCAAGTCAGTCTTGTCGACTTTAAACCCTATTTTCATTTCCTTTGTTCTTCTTTACCAAATTCCTGTTTTGTAGATCGAACTTATATAAAATACACTAAAAAAAGGAGAATGAGAAAGGAGAAAATACTGATAGTGACATCGCCGTCAGGGCTCTGAAGCATCTTGTCCATGCCCTTAGGACCAAGAGAAGTACGGAGAATGCGAGCAACAGCTTTGCCAGAGGAAATATTGGCTTTTTGAGCATCAAGGCCTCTTAATCGGGTTTTCTGCTCTTGTTCCTTGATTATTATGAATGGCCTACCGAACTCATCGAACGCAAGCGCCATTGTTCTGATTCACTCTCCACCAAGGTTGAGAAAAAAGTTGGAGACGATACTATAGTCTGTCTACAAGGTTTCAGAACCCTAAGTTGAGTTCATTGCTAAACCCTCCACTTCTGCGCAGTGCTCCCGCTTCTTTTTTATTTGTTTGGGGAATCCATCGGTGGCCCCTAAATTTGGCACGAAATTTTACTTAGACATTTAATTTGTGCGATGTTCATTTTAGACACCTCATTTAGAGTTTCGTTATATTTTTTTGACACTTTTTTTACAATAAGAAAAAAGCTGAAAGAGAGTGTAATACACTGTTCATTGATGGCAATGACAAATTAATTAAATGATTATTTTAAGTTAAAATTTATTTTAAAATCTATTTAGTAAATAAAATAAAAATATTATTCTAAAAAAAATCAATTTAACCCCTCCCCTCCCCTTCCCCCCCCCCCCCGCCCTTACCCCATGGTAGTTGTCTTCTCTACTATACCCAACAATTTTCTTAATTTGTTTTCTTAATTTGCTCTTTAAAATTGTTTTAGATTCTTTTTTTCTTTCTATCTTAGTGTTGTTTTAAGAGAAAAAGAGAGGAGGAGGAGGGAGACAAGGAGAGAAAGAAAGAAAAATTATTAAATATGAGTGTTCATATCCATTTTTCCCGACGAAAAAGGTGAAATCGGAAATCGTCTTTTTTCATACACTCTATATCTCTTTTGTGCTATTTTCTAAAGAATAAGAATGAGAAGATGACGATGGTTGTGGTGATTTTCGAAATTGAATAAATAAAAAAATTAATTTGATTGTATTAATGGCGATGGTGGCAGCGGTGGTAAATGGATGGTGTGTGGTGGAGGAGAGAATGAGGAAGAAGAATAGTAAAAACCTTTTAAATATTATTTTTTTGGCCTGAAAAAGAGCTCATTCACGCGTTGATTTTGGGTGCATTACACTTACCATGCCATGTCAGCGAAAAGTGTCAAAATGACACAACGGAATCCTACCTGAGGTGTCTAAAATGAACATCGTCCAGTTGAGGTGTCTAAGTGAAATTTCGTGTCAAG
This sequence comes from Solanum pinnatisectum, assembly GCA_035578085.1. Lineage (NCBI taxonomy): Eukaryota > Viridiplantae > Streptophyta > Magnoliopsida > Solanales > Solanaceae > Solanum > Solanum pinnatisectum. The sequence continues at coordinate 158,443 of JAWPEI010000105.1, read as the reverse complement.
TTTAGGAGGCCACTGATGGGTTCCCCCTTTCTTTTGGCCTCGTGCGGGTTCCCCCTTTCTTTTGGCCTCGTGCGGGTTTAACTTTTTTCACTTTCCAAATTGGGTGGTTTGTGTGTGTGTGTGTGTGTGTGTGTGTTTTTTGGCTAAGATTATTTAGAGCATCTCCAAACCAAATACCAAATTTTACATCAAATTTGATGTCAGCACTATTTTAATATAAATCAACTTCAATTCATTGCACCAAATTTTACACAAAAAAAATATTTCTCTCTCTTTATTATTATATTATTATTTCTTATTTCATAAAACAAATTCTTTCTAAAACATTCACCATATATAATTCATATTATTTTCTTTTATAGTCGTTTAATATAAAATTATTTTATACCATAATTTTTTAAATAATATAAATTTCTAGCAAATATTATACATAATAATAGATAATACAAATAAAAGTGACATCATTAATGAAATACAATTAAATAAACATTACATAATTAAAAAAATTATTTTAAATTCTACATAACTATTCAACTTTCAAGATTATTAAGTTATTGTTGTAATTTTTTTAAATTATTATATTTTGTTGTACTTATTAAAATTACTATGTATTTCATATTTCAATTTTGATGTATGTCAATTACTACTTTGTTGAATGTTTATTATTTTCGATTATTTTTAAGTACATTGTGTTATTTGTTTAATAATTTATATGTTTGCATTTTTAATTTTTGTAAAGGTTAATTGTAGTTATATCCAATTATAATTTATAGTAGAATTAACATAAATTTAATTTTTTTTAAAAAGTCATATATAGAAAAATTAATTTATAAAAAAAGCTAACTTTTATATCTAAAATTAATATTATAAAAATATTACATAAAAAATAATTAAATATACAAGAGATTTAATTAAAACATACAATTTATATAATGTTTAATTAAAAATTTTGTATAATGAAATAATATTAAAATATTCAAAAAGTGAATTGGTGTGATGAATAGTGTTACACCAAACTTGGTGTAACACTTGTCACGACCTGATTTCTCGAGTCATGACGGCAACTACTATACCCTACCAGTAGGTAAGCCAACCCGTAACCCAGAACATCAAGCAATGAGCGTAAGGGCAGAAACTAGCGAAAACAATAATCTAAACAAGGACAACAGAGCAGAAGCAAACCCAAAACATATATACAAATAAAGATCCCTCCCAAAACCTGGAAGTCACTAGTACAGAGCTACTAACAAAAAGAGTACAAGTCCTAAAAGTGGACCATAGAGACTCGACTGTCTCGAAAGGCAAAAGACAAGTCTATATATCTGGAGACCGGAAATAGTACAAACGCCATGTGTTCACCCCGCCTCGGATCGACTACTCATTTGGATTAACGGCCATCGTGCTCGGACCTGCATCACGAAATAGATGCAGAGCGTAGCATGAGCACCAAACAATGTACCCAAAGAGGCATCATAGGCCGACTGAACTTGAAAGGTAAAAGCAATATGAAAAGAAGGAATAACACAAACAGAGGTCAAGAACGGAAAACTAAGTAACAATGGAATGCACACAAATGTAGAAAGAACTAACTACAGTAATCTATAAGCTAAATACACCTAGCTGGACCCCCATAAGCCCAGAAGGTACACTCGTGCGCAAGTTAAATTAAAAACCCGAACGGACCCCCATAAGCCCGACGAGTACACAGAAAACTATAGCTAAATAGAAAATGCCTATGAGAATCCAAGCACAAAGAACATCGAACCAGAACCTCAACCCCAAATAATAGAATCTGACAGTACGGAGGCCGGACCTCGAACCGGATGCTCTGTATAAGTATCTAGGCAATAGAGGCCGGACCTCGAACCGGATGCTCTATATAAGTATCTGAACAATAGAGGCCGGACCTCGAACCGGATGCTCTATATAAGTATCTGAACAATAGAGGCCGGACCTCGAACCGGATGCTCTATATAAGTATCTGAACAATAGAGGCCGGACCTCGAACCGGATGCTCTACATAAGTATCTGAACAATAGAGGCCGGACCTCAAACCGGATGCTCTATATAAGTATCTGAACAATAGAGGCCGAAAAAGTCCTAATCGATTCATGCTCAAAATGTACGTGGAACACCGTCTACACTTAGCTAATCAATGTAAGTCCTTGGTCGCGAATTAGAACCAGTGTCGCTGACATACCTCGTGAAGCCGCAATATCGGAGAGAAATAAAGAAAACTATCGTCGAAGTAAGCGTATCGCCTAGCTAAGGTCCAAACTATCAGATTCCAGTCTACTACACCAGTCTACAGGGATCTAAGCCATCTGAGCGAGATCGGGGCAAAACTAATGCCTATCGATTCCTAATCATAAATTTCTAAGGCAGGCCGAAGTCAAATCTAAACTAAGGCCCAACATGCTTCAGATAAATAGTAATCAAGTATACAAGCCCTCTACATAGCAAGGAGGGTTAATTAGTAACACTAAGCATGCTCACAGTTACCCGATAAATCCCGAAAGAGATCAAAACATGATTTCTAAACATCTATGCATTATTCACTAACTACCAACCCAAATCCCAACTAATCAACATGCATTTACACTCTCAAGCTCAATCTAAGAGAGGAAAACCGTAGCCTACCTGTAGGCAGATCACGCGCGCTCCAAAAATCACTTCTCCGGAGTTTTTCTCTTTCCGGACAGCCTCGAAATTCTAACACACTATCAAAAGTAGAGTCACAACATTATTACGGTCGTTTAGACACTAAAATCGCAAGAAACGGAGACAGGCCAATTTCGGGGTCAAAACAGGGAAAGTGGGGCCCGCGCTGGAAATCCCGAAATTAACCCAAAAATAGGTTCTTAAACACCTCCCCGAACTTGTGTTGCAAAATGGAACACAATTGGGCTCTAATACCCAACATGAACATACAACGAAAAACCCAAAACACACTAAAAATGAACAACAATAGCAGCAGCTATTTACCAGAAAATACCAAAAACGAAGGTCCAAATGCTAAAACCAATCACACCACGACGATCCTTACGAAAAAACCCCACAATCTAGGCTCTTGAATCACTAATTTTGGACCTAAAACGACCAAGAAATCAGCTTCTAAAATTTCCAAAAAATTTGAGCTCGAAATGAGCTATGACAGCACTAAAACACAACTTTTTATCTCCAACGAAGCTTTGAATATGAAATCTAACCACACCAACACGTTCTTCTCAAAAAATCACTCAAGTTAGCCTCAAGAATCACTTAAATCGGACCTAAAATGACTGAGAAAACATGTCTCAAAAATTCAAAAATCAAGCTCACATAACAAGTCGCAGCAGCAGGTATTTTACAAAAATTACCTCAAACGGGGACCCCAAATCAGTTTCCGATACCACCAACGCGTTCCTTGCGAAAAACCACATGAGATGAACCTTTGGATCACTAAATTTGGACTAGAAATGAGAGAGGGTTTGAAGTTGGCAAATGAGGCTGGTTTGGCTGCACGAGCTTTGCTTAAATATTTAAAGTCTCTGACGGGGGACTCGGAATTCGTTCGTAACCCGATAAAAATAAAACAGATATGCTACCCTACTAAATTCGACATTCCAGACTCAACTGCAAATGAAATTTCCATCAGAGGTCATCTCGATAAAAAGTGGGTCCCACTTCCAAGAGCCATTTTAACCAAAATCCACCGAAGGGCTCAAAATGAATCCGGAGGCCTCGGGAGTCAAACAAAAGGTTGTTCTAGACCAAACTCAACATTCCGGAGCTAACCGCGCTGACGGAATTTTCATCCGAGAGCGTTTTCCAAGAATGTTGACCAAAGTCAACCTTAGGCCAAATTTCAAAGGCTAAAACGCCTAATCGCACCAACTCGCACTGAAAACCTCGGGAGTCATGCCGACCATGCTACTAGCCTAAAATGACCCTTCCAAAGCTGATGGAATCATCAGAATTCCATTCTGAGGTGGTCTTCTTGAACTTTTGATCGAAAATGATCGTTCAAGATTCATAAGATCCAAAACACTGAAATTCACACCAAAACCAAACGAACGACCAGGTAACTGAACTGTCAGTCCCAGCAAGTCATAAATAACTTGGGGTCGCTACAGGAATGCTCTAAACGACACACAGAAGGCAAGATACAGAAATGACCAGGAGGGTCATTACAACACTATTCACACACCAAAATGGTGTAAAATTTGGTGTTGGGTTGGAGCTCCAAAACACCAAATTTTACACCAAATAAGGATGTAAATTTTGAGGTTGGATTGGCGATGGTCTTACTTCTAAACTTATCATCAAATTCTATTGAGAAAAGGGTCATATTTGCATTTGAACTCTTAGAAATTGGTCATATGTGTTAGCCCATATGTTTGAGCTTTTGTTATTGGGCTTATTTTCTAGGTTAGTTTTAGTTAATGGCCGCTTATATGGCCTTTCTATTCTTTTTGTATTTAGTATTATTCTATTATATTGTATTACAATTCTTGCCTCTTGTTCTTTAATTAAAGTAGTTATGTTAACATGGTATCAAGAGCAAAATCGATCCATGCTCCTTGATTTGTTGGTTGAAGATCTGGTAGCGGTCACCTGTTGCGCGGATCGAACTAGGGTTTTTTTTTTTGATTTGCTGCTTCCGCTGAGTTCTCGATTGGTGATGCTGCTGCTGTTTGTTTAGATCGGTTCGACCCAAGGTAGTTTAATTTTTATTTTGGAATTGTTCGTGTCTTGCTGTGTTTACTTCTTTTTTGACAATATGACTGGAAAAGATGATTCTCTCCAATCCATTAATGCTCAATTAGATGGTAAAAATTATGCATATTGGAGTTATGTCATGAAGAATTTTCTTTGTGGGAAGAATATGTGGGGTTATGTCACTGGGGTTAAAGCCAAACCTAAAGATGATAAGGCTGTGGATTTTGCATTGTTGGTAGACTCATGGGAAACTGCTAACTCCAAGGTTATCACTTGGATCAATAATTTTGTAACTCAGTCAATTGGTATGCAATTGGCTAAGTATGACATAACAATTTGGGATCATTTGGAGAGACTGTATACTCGGTCTAATTTTGCTAAGCAATACCAGTTGGAGTATGATATTCGTGCTCTTCAACAGAATGCTATGAGCATTCAAGATTTCTATGCTGCAATGTCAGATTTGTGGGATCAATTGGCTCTTACTGAATCTGCAGAGTTAAAGTTTTTTGAGCCATACATTGCTAGGAGGCTCATGATATGAAAATGACTTCTAGGGCCTTAAGGGTAATAGCTAATATGAATGAGCTATGAATGATGAGGCTTTTAAGATGGAAGCTATTATGCATGTTGAATTGTATATGATATTATTGTGGAAGGACTTTACCCACATGACCTATAATATGAGTACATGGGCTTATGCATGCAATGAATGAACTACTTGAATTACAATTATGTCTATGTCTAAGATGATAAATGATAGATGTGTTGATTTATCATGGTCTATGATGCTTGTATGCAAGATATGAGAATTATGCATGGTTGTGATATTATGTACATGCCTTATGAACACTTTGAGAGGGAAGTGTCTAAGATGATAATGTTGTTGTTGTGTCATTGAAAGGACAATCACACACACACCCCATGCATGAACATGATTATGATGTATCTATGGTGTTAATTTAAAGTATAGTTCTCATATGCACCTTTACACATTTCTATGCATGATATGTTTATGACTATGATGATCTCTTGTGTTGATTGAAAGTCTATTCTCATAAAACACATGATCATAATGTGAAAGTTTTCCTCACATATTAATGAAGATTCTAAGGTTGAAAGTCCATTCTCACCTACTTGAATCTATGAGCTATTTTATGAGTTGGGTTGAACGAAGGGTAAAATACTCCTTCAAGCATGTAAATCCAATTCAAGACTAAACAATAAATTTTGGGAAATAATGCTTAGCACCGAGTGGATATGGAAGCCCTCCCGTCAATAATGCTTAGCACCGAGGCCCTCCCGTCAATACAAGAGGTCGGGTTCACTAAATTATTCTCATGAGATGGAAGCTCCTCGTCAATACAATAGGTCGGGCTTCTACAAGAAATCTCTCTATCCCATAACTATGTGCCCACATAGATCTTTAGCTAGTGGATCCACCCAAAATCTAATACATTTAGTTCTACCTTAGGCAAGTAGGACAACTTCTTTCGGTGTGGGGTTACACGACACCGGATTCCATATAGCTCACATGGTCTATGTAGGTTAAGGCTATTTTCCCTCCATGAACAAGAAAGTGAGTTATGTGCTATGGTTGCTCAAAAAGATCTACTTAGTATGAGTGGTATTATGGGATGTCATTCATACATGGCACAAGTAGACTTTGAGAGTAGCCATGGTGTGTTTCTCTTATGTAAATGAACTATGAACATGAAACATGAACTATGACTAATGACTCCTCAAGAAGATCTACTTAGTGTGAGTGAGGGTGTGGGACTTCACTCATACATAGCATAAGTAGACTTTGAGAGTAGCCATGGTGTGGTTCCATTACATTATGATGACTTATGAATTAATGCATGCTCTATTTGGATTGTTGTTATGATTGACTTTCCTTGATATGGGCAAATGAATATGAATATTTCCTTGTCTATGAGTATTAACTATGGATGAGACTAATGTATGATAAGTATGAGCATGGTGACCTAAAAGTGGTAGTTAGTATAGTTAGGGTTATGGGATCTTATCTATGCATGACGCAAGTATAACTTAGGGTTACTTATGTGATGATTTTATTATGATGAGATGATCTTGGTATTTGACTATGTATGTGCATTATGTCTTATGATGATTGATATTTGCACTATGTCTATGATTGGAGACTATGCTTATGATTATGTTGTTATCCTTTGTGCTATGATGAACTATATATGAGTTGCCTTATGAGTGATGTTCTCCAACTCTTTCAAAGAAGATGTTCAAATTGTCATATAGCATGGTTTCAACTAAAATGTCCCTTTTAGCATGTTTCAACTACACTTGTAGGGTTTGGTTCTTGAAGGTGGTCTTCTATTGATTCTAGTTTGGGATAGATAATCCCTCTTGCTAGTTGGTGTGTCCTCGAGATTCGAGGACGAGTATCTTTACTTAGTAATTTCTTTTAGTATGTCATTTGAGAACTATTGTAAGGGTTGTGTCCCTATTCGTTATTCGATTGTATTTAGATTGCTAAAAGAGACAATGTCTAGACTCTCATTCTCTTTTATGAAAGACTTCGATTGTAAAGAAATATTTTAATTCCACATCATTCTATGACTTTTATGTTTATGATATGCTTAGGGTTTGTATGCAACCCCTCCGGGGTCAAGTACGCCGTGTAATGTCTAGGGGTAGACAGTATCGTACCCACAGAGACTCACAATTAGAATAATTTGATTTTTCCAATACTTTAAATTAAACACAAGTGTTATCGAGGTTACAAGATTGATAGATTTTATAATTTAAAAGTTAAACAAGAACTAAACAAACGCGATTCAATTTCTAAGTTTTCAAACAATGATTAGGTAAAGTCCAGGGTTGTAGCTCACTTCAAGAATCATGCACATTATCTTGTAAAATAGATATTCATCAATTATCGAATCAATGATCACAGAGTTAAATGTATGATTATGGTCTCCCGACCTCTAATCGCCTAGAATAAATGGCAACCTAACTATGTCGTTGAGCAAGAATAAGTTGGACCAATTACTGAGAATTACGATTTCTTCATGTATAATGACCAAGCAAGGTTTCTAGGTATATCCCTATCCTAGTTACAAATTAACTATAATTCTTAAGAGAAAATCATGCTCCTCATGCCCCACATTCTATCCTCTAATTCCTCTCCCTAGTTCAATTCAGACAATATGTTTATTTCAATGGCAATCAAGCATGAAATACGAAAAACAAGAACATAAGAGAGATTCATATGATAGTTAATGGCAATCCATAAAAATTCAATAAGTTACAATCATCCTGCAGCCACAACCCTAGAACTAGGGAAATTACTACTCATAATAGTAATTTCGATCAAACAAAGTTTAAATATCATAAATAGATCGAAAGTAGAAAAGTTTAGGAAAGAACCCTAAAAACTGATGAAATAGCTCTCCCAATCATCGTTCTTTAAAACCCAGCAAAAGAATATTTAATATAATAAAATATTAATCTATTTATAGTTAGTCGAAACAGCCAAAACTGGCACATTGGGGCGCGATGCAAAGGTGTTTGTTCAACTCCGGTAAGAGGAGTTCTTCTCTTCTCCGCAACGCGGGGCTGTCACAGACCATTATGTCCTATTTTTAATTCGCGACCAAGAATAGAATTCCTCTTCACGACGCGGAGAGGATACGAATCCGATTTGCACTTCATTTTTTCATTCTTCTTTCTTGCTTCTTTTCAACTTGGATCCTTTCGTGATTCTTAATGCCCATTTCAGTGCTTGTTTCTTCCTTCAAGCTCACATACACAACTAATCATGTTGGTTAGTATATATACAATCAAAAGACTTGACATGACTATAAATCAACATAAAATGATTCCAAACTTGGTCTAAATGTGGATATTATTTGGTTCCTATGCATATAAATACGCCTAAGATTAGTTTCCGACATTCATTTTTCCAGTGACCTTTAAGGCCACAGTGATGACAATGATCGCTTTTTCTTTTAGAAGGATTATTTTGAGGACCCATATTGTTCTCCCTTTTGTTATGACCACCACCTTGACGATTATTATATCGTCTTTTGCCCTTTTTACGCTCACACACATTATCATAACCCTGATTATTTTGTCTTATTTAGACTGGCCGTGTGCTTCTTCTCCGTGTGCTTCTGATAATGGAGCACTTTCAGTGAGTCGGGCTTCATGATTTCTCATTAAAAGCGCATTATGTTGCTCAGCCACCAGAAGGCATGGGATCAATTCAGAGTATTTTTGAAAACCTTTTTCATGGTATTGCTGTTGTAGTATCACATTAGAGGCATGGAAAGTAGTTAGTGTATTTTCCAACATGTCCTCGTCATTTATAGTTTCCCCAGATAATTTCAATTGGGAAGTGATTTTAAATACAGTAGAGTTATACTCAATTACAATTTTATAATCTTGAAACCGTAAGTACATCCACTCATAACAAGCCCTTGGCAATACCGTTGTCTTGAGATGGTCCTACCTCCCTTTCAAACCTATCCACAATTCAAGTGGATCTTTTACTGTCAAGTATTCAACCTTCAGGCTTTCATCAAGATGATGATGAAGGGAAATCATAGCCTTCGCTTTATCCCGACTTGATGTTTTATTTCCTTCGATTATACTATCACCAAGACCCTTAGAGGTAAGGTGAATTTCAGCATCAAGTACCCATGACAAATAGTTCTTTCCAGAAATGTCAAGTGCCACAAATTCACGCTTTGACAAATTCGACATGATGAAAACTATCATAAAATAGTTGAGTTAATAACATATGTTGATTTCTTTATAATAAAAGATAAATTAATGTTTCAAATGATTAGGAATTAGTATAAAATATATTATATGCATGAACATGGAATGTTACAAAAGCATGTAAACTCATAAAGTATGAAACGGTAAATTTAATATATATATTCTAATTATTTTAAAATATTTATTACTAGTTTCAATAGTTATTAACGTCAAAGTTTTGTAAGCTTTTTAAGTCATATTTAATATAATACTATTATTCTTTATGACACACAAATACTTAATGAGAGAATATACTTACGAGTATTTTAACTAGCATGCTATTATATTACTTAGTATTAATTTAGAGTTATAAGTTAGTAGCATATAAATAACATAATGATATAAATCTGAAACGTATTGATTATTATGTCTAGCAAAGTACCATAATAATAGTTAAAGCATGTTATGTATGCAATAATTAAATTGCAAATCAAAGACTTATGTAAGTCCTATTCTAGTTGTTATAAACATATAAATGTATACCTGACTCGGAAAGAACATTGATTGACTTTTAGGAAAAAAAGATAATTCCGAATTAAATAGGTCTTAATTGGTTAGAGACTCGTGCTTAAGAGATACAAGAATACACAAACAATAAAGGGAGACAAATGGTGATGGAAAGTATAAAGTAGAGAATATTATTTAATCTCTTCAAGTGTTCTCTTTCACAAGGGTGAAACATACCCTTTTATAGGATGTAGAAATCACCCATTTACAATGTTAAACAAAATATGTTAGAAGCTCTTTAAGTGATACATTAAATGGGACATTACGTTAGGTGTAGATTGAAAAGAAACATCCACACAATTAAATGGATTTGTAATATTTTATTATTATATTAACACGATAAGAATTGCAATTTATAGTGTTTGTTAAAAAATATAACCTTCTCACTAAGTTGCAATTCAACCAAAAAAAAATTTTATTTGCAATTCAACCAAAAAAAATTATTAGTTGCAATTCTTATCATGTTAATATAATAAAAAAATATTTTATAGCTTGAATTTTGAGAGCAAAAAATAATAAATTAATAGAGAGAGTAAAATGAAAAAAGATCAATTAATTATATTTGATTTTGTTGATTTACATGTAATTTTAAATAACTATTTATTTTTATCCTTTAAATAATACAATTGATTTTGTATGAGGTTAAGAGCACAAATCTTAATCTAGCTATTTTAAAATGTGTAATTATTTGACTTTAAATCTAAATTAATATTAATATATATATATATATTTCTATTTGATTTTTAACAAAATAATATTATGAATTATCAAAACAATAAAGAAAATAAATTATTAATTTTAGGATTTACTATTATTTATTGAAGAATTGGAGAAATAATGCGCAAAAGAGATAATGAAATACTAATTTTAGGATATTATTATTTTTATTGTGTAATGAAATATATTAATTTTTTAATAAATTACAAAGTACTATACATAGAGGCAAAATAAAAGATGGAGTGGAGGAGTGAGAAAAGAAATGAAAATGTTATAAAGACATGAGACCTATAAATTTTTATCTATTAAAATAATTCCTCACACAACTATGACATGGAGTGCCTCAACCACTATAATTTTTTTTGTTTTGTTTTAGGCAATCCTTGATTTCAAAAGCATGAAATTCCATATGAGCAAGAATGTTACAAGTACTTAGTGGACGAAAAGGGTAAACTTCTGTTTTCACCCATAATCCCTAAGACAAATGCAAATATGCTAAATTCCAATTTGAAATGCCACACTGTAACATCTTAAAAATTAGTAAGTCGAAGTGGATTGAAAAAGTTGCATTTTGGCACTGATGCAAGTTCTACGAAAGTGACAACGCAAAATTAACAGGAACATGCACACAGGGTGATGTCTACTCCAATTTGGTGATACGCCGAGTTGGTTTGACGATTTAAGACAAGACCGTTGAATGGGACAATACCCAAGTCACACATTCAAGCACAAAAGGTGACTTGGGGCATACTTGGTAAATTGCCTAATCACCTTAGCGAGCTAAGACATGCCCGCCAAATAGGTAATTTTCAGCTCAATGCCTATTTTCACAATTTCAATCTCAATATCACAACAATATCCATCACTCAATTAGTTTTACAATCTACCCACATGCTTTATGAGTCATGGGTACTCAGACTTCCTCCATATTTCACAAAGTACCGCCCAAATTGACGATTTGCCTTTAAGAAAGTCATCACCCTATCAATCATTGGACAAATATAAGTCTTTAGGGCAATACTAGGGTAATAGACTTCACCCATAATCAATTCAAGCAAGACCCGATACATTCAAAGACTCAATTTCGAATTCTAACCTTCAAAATCAATTTCAACAATTTTAGAAAGACCCAATTAAAACAACCCAATAGCAATATATTACGATACCAACAACACATGCATCAGGACTAAAAAGCTTCGAAAACCAACCTCAGAGAAGACCAAAAGGCACAATATTGAAGGAAAAAGGTCCAGGGTTGAGAAGTAAACATCACAATGCACTCTGAACAACAAAATCCACGCAAAAGAGGTCACATAAGTACCAAAACAAAGGTATGGAAAGTTTAGGAAGAAAATGAGCTCAAAAGGATGAAATGTTTTCTTTTAGAACTTGAAAAGACTCTTGGCCCGTTTAACCCAGGTGCACTCGGCGGACTGTGACTAATGTCATCGAACAAATTTGACGAATCGTTGAAGGAGCTTAAGCTTACCGATGAGGCCTGAACGAGTACCAAACTTGAAGATCAATTCATCGGACTCGATGGAGTTCGCTTAGTGCACTTCGGCGAATCACCGACTGGATCTCTGTTTGCCAAAGTTGATAGTACTATTTTTTCAATTTTTCAGCATAAAAGGCGAACATGAAAATGTCTGCACAATGATTTTGGCCAGTTGTCGACATGGTTCCTGCATCACCAAATTTACCTTTTTCAACATTTTGACTTCTTTTCGACCTACACTCACACATGTTATTGAATGTAATAAAATAAACTTGAATTGCCTCCCAAGAAGCGCCTTATTTAACATCATGGCACGACACAATTCTTACTCATCAACAATCATTTTTGAGATTTATGATGGTGTCACTAGACAATGTTTCTTTTTGCCTTGGATTTAGGTAGGTGGAGATCTGATACATTTGAGTTTCTAGTTGCTTGATTGATACAGAATGGGAAGTAACCGTTTGAGTCAAGGCGGAGAAGTCATTTTTCAAATCCTTCAACACCTTGTCAGACTCTTCAACCTTGTTGAAGATCTTTGTTAGCATTTCATCAGTTTGGTTTCCCTCCAATCCAGCTAGTTCTTTTGGTCTTGGGAAATCACGAGGCGGGATATTATTCCAACTTTGGTTCTCACCCGATGTTGGTAGTTAGGAAGAGAAACCCCACCCCCAATTGATATCCCATGTATTTTACATGTCCGTTGTATAATACCTCAAATTGGTATCTCGCGGGCACCATCCACTAGTTGTTTCAATTGCATTTATCGTTTTCGATCCACATCCCATGATGTGTTTGGGCAGCAAGTCAAGTTGGGTCATCATTTTAGTCATGTTTTCATCGCGCTCATGATCCTTCTCTATTTGTTACTTGGTTGTGCCCCATTATTGAAAAGATACTTGATCATCTCTAGTATGCCATGCTCGATTAACTTTTGTCATTTCATCTAGCAACAATATTGCCACATCAAACGGTTGTCGTATCAACCTACCTTGGATAAGTTGATCATCCAAATCCTTGTTGACTAAATTAAGGCTACAATAAAAATATAGCAATAACAAATTATTTGGAACACCATGTGTTGAATATTGTAGAAGCAATTTTTGGAACCATAATCATATTTCATGAAGAGGTTCACCTCCCACTCTTTTAAAGTTCTGAATGTTGTCCCTAAGTTTGACCATTTTTGAGGGAGGAAATAATATCTCTAAAAATTATCAGTTAATGCCTCCCAAGAAATAATAGAATTATTTGGCAACTCCGCCGACCATTTTATGACTTCCCCGTTAAAGAGAACAAAAATAATCTCAACCTTAAGGACTCTTGTGAGATGTTTTTGAAGACGAACGACCCACAAATATCCACAAATTTTTGAATATGTTCATGAGGATCTTCATAAGCCAATCCTTCAAACATTCCTCTCATTTGGAAAGTTGTAACATTGTTCCAGTTACATGGAACATCACCCTCCTCGTTGTAGGTGGTAACCAGATAGCTCCACTGATTGCAATGAGATGTGCATGTCATTTGTGTCACCCATTTGGTCGTTCTGCTCATAGTGACTAGCGTCATCACTACCATTTTCACTCATAATTAGACCTGCAAATCCACGACACAATAATGCCAAGCAACAATCTACTACAATTCACCAAGGCTATAACCTAACTTTGCTAATTGAAGTTTGAGCCACCATTCCTCGGCAACAGTGCCTCGTAAAAAGTAAATTCAAAGAGTAAGCAGACGTTATCAACAAAAATACCCAACTAAGAGTCGGGGTCTAATCCCACAAAGAATGGTATAATGATAAGAATCAAACTAAGAAATTAAGAATGTGGACTTGTTCATTGTAGTATATTAAGATAAATGAGTGGATGATTCCACCAAATTTACTAAAAGAGTTCATAGTATCAAATGTCACAATTAAACTAAAATTTAGAAATTCAAGTAATTTAACTAGTAATTTAGGGGTGCGGTGAAATCGATATCACATAGGGGTAATTGTATTTCTCAATAGTGTTAAACAATCATGGATATGATAGGTCATCGAATGACACTAATCTTCTTTCTATCTCATAACATCAGTTCATAGAATCTCCTTTCGGTCTCATCTATGTGAATAACAAACCATTATCTTACGGTATTTCTCTTTCGAGCAAATTTGGGGCAAATAGATATGGAACATATTCCTCTTTCAAGCAAACTATAGAAATCAAACCTTAATTGCATGCATCAAACTAATTATCCACCCCAATCAATCTCTTTCAAGCATCAATAGGAGATCGAAAATAGGATTAAGTTTGCAACCTTAACCCATAAGTTAACCTCATGCTATTTAGCCTAAATCCATGAATGAACAATAATAAAATATATCAACACACAATACCACTACATTAAATCAACACCCAACTCCATAATTGCAACCCTAGACTTGGGATTTTAGCCATTCATCGCAAAAAGTAAAGAAATTATACCTATCACGATAACAACCATGGATGTGATGAAATTAAGCTATTATAATCAACACCCACTTTGATTTAAACATCCAATTGTCAATTGCAAGAGTAGAATTGAAAACCGCAAACTAAAGATGTTTTTCACAAAGTAAAATATCTCATACACAACTCTCAAAGAATTCTTCCAAAAGCTCTGAAAAATACTCAAATCCACGTTCTATTTTCTATCTCATTTATGCTATTTATAGTTTCCCAAAATTTTGCCCAAAATTCACTGCATGACCAACTTAGCGATATTAGTTGGGCTCGTCGAACATGATCGAAGGATTATCGTTTTGTTCCTCAACTCCCCTTTAATTTGCTTCAGGCTTCAAGTGTTTGAACCTTAGTTGGCAAACTCATTCGAATCTACCTTTCATATTCAGTGGATTGCCGATTACCACCTTTATTTGCCTTTTAAACCTTATTCTTCATCCAAGTCCTGTCACCTTTGGCAATGATCATCTTGTTCGCCCTTCATTTTTGGCGAGTCGCCGTTTCACTTTTGGTTTACTGACCTGTCTCGATTGTCTTCGATAGTGAGCATTGTCACTTTAGACGAGGCCATGTCATTTGGGCGATCCACCCTTTTGGTTAGGCGACTCCCAGTGTGGAGTTTACACTTCTTTCAATGCCGTTGACCCTTCTTTTATGCATTCATCCCTGCCTTGTCCTTTAGTTTTTATAGTTGCAAATCATCAAACTAACATTAGAATGAGACATAATTAGGCATTGAGGACACTAATTGTTGAACTAAAAAGGCCCTAAATGAGTGTAAATCTACCACTCATCAACTTACCATCTTCTCTTCTCCCTCTCTGGATCTCGCTCGCTTATTTCCTCCCTTTGTCGATCTCGCTCGCCTCTTACCTCTCGCCTCCTTTTCTTGATTTCGCTTGCCTCTTTCCTCTTAATGTGTATTAATTTTGATACAAATTTGTTTGTACTTATAATTTTTTCTCCAAAATCCATGAAAAATGCTATCTCTCATCTCTCTCCCACCTCTCTCCTCCCCTAATATTTTGTTTTTATTCGTAATTAAGCAAACTATAACTATAAATTCCTAATTAAAGCCTAATGTTTGCTGATTTTGAAATTTTCCTATTAGATGATTTGATATTTGAAAAATCTGACCCAAACATTTTTGTTAAAATTTCCTAATTACAATAGCCACCTGCCATGGAAGTTGGAACAAAGTAAAGCCCAATCAACAATCGAGAAATACTAGCAAACATTTTGTTTGATTGCTAAGATAGGAATCCAAATTCAATTAGAAAAAGTACAAAATTGAAGAAGAGCAGAATCTCACACTAGACGATGAATTCGAAACTGTTTGTTTGCCTTATTCAATGAAATGGAAATGGATGAATTGAACCCTTCAACCATCTCTACTTCCGTCGTCATCACCTTTTTCCTACCTTACACGTCGTCGTTTCAATCCCCTTTCTTCCTCCTACGACCATGATTATACCCTTTAAACCTCTCTTTGGATCTCAACCGCAGATCCTCTCTTTCTTCTTCAATCCTTATGGACCCTTCTACCTCTCGCCCTGCTGTAGTCATTGACAATGGAACCGGGTATTCATTCTACATCACCCTCAACCTGTTTGATTCAGTTTTTTCAACCCAATTACGTTTTTGATTCCAAATTTTCTCTTATTTTCAGGTATACAAAAATTGGTTTTGCTGGAAATGTGGAGCCATGTTTCATACTACCTACAGTTGTTGCAGCTAACGAATCATTTGTTAATCAGCCTCGAGCATTGACTAAGAACAGCAACTGGTTAGCCCAGCATAGTGCAGGGGTTATGGCGGATCTTGATTTCTTTATTGGGGATGAGGCTTTGACCAGATCTAAATCTAGTAGCAATTACAATCTTACCTATCCTATTAAACATGGACAAGTTGATAACTGGGATTCAATGGAGCGGTTCTGGCAGCAGTGTATATTCAATTACCTGCGTTGTGACCCTGAGGATCACTATTTTCTATTGACTGAAAGCCCTATGACTGCACCAGAGAACCGAGAATATACTGGTGAAATTATGTTTGAGACTTTCAATGTTCCGGGACTTTATATAGCTGTGCAGCCGGTTCTTGCTTTGGCAGCTGGGTACACAGCATCCAAGGTTGGTACTCTATCTTTAACAACTTTGTTACCTGTTGTTTTCTGGATTTTGATGATATATGGGGGTCGGATATTTTCTGGTATTGATATTTTTGTGATCTAATTGGTCTGTAAAATTTTGTTAACCTTGTTCAACAAACCTTTTGCTTAGCAAGTAGCTTTCTTGACTAGAGTATTAAGAGAAAGTTAATTGTGTAATATGCTTTCATTTCTTGCAGTATTAGGACTAGCTTTACTCATGTATTCATTCATAAAATGATTAAAAGTGAACAAATTGATGTGCTTAGTGGAAAGCTTGTTAAGTTTCTGAGATTCAGATTGTTGCCTAAGTTATGAGAGTGTAAACTCTGAAAAAGGGTGCCTGTCTCTTGTACAACTGCAAATTTAGGTTGGTGGTATAAAATAAGAACAAACATTGGCAGCATGATGCCATGTCCTTTATTTGGAACAATATCCGAAAAATGATGTATTGATGTTAGTGTCCTAGGGTCAGGTCTCTGAAGTGTGTATGTGACCTACTCATTTATAAAGGTAAATTACCTTGACATATGCTACTAATAGTGTTATTTTTTGGTGGGGGTGGGAGCAGGGTTTTCTCTACCCGTTAAAACTTGCTTTCATGTAATTTAAACTATCCAATTGTTAAACAGAAGCACCTTATCGCCTTTGGTGAGACTAGAAGAGAGGAACTTTGAAAAATGAGTTGATAGGCTATTTTAGGGAATAAATGTATATTGGTCAATTTTGGGGAAAGCAAACAACCAGGGTCTGAAGGAGGCAAAAGATAGATTACTGAAAAAGTTGAAGAGGAAGAACATATAATAGAGGGATTGAGCGGAAATAGTTTTTGGTCTAGGGAGGAGAAGAAGAAGGAAAAAAAGGAGCTATATGAGGATATGTGACTAGTGTGATGATGTTTGACCGGAGCTTTGAGCTGTCTTTTGGAGTTGAGTTTTGGGGGTGGGGGTGGGTGGGTCTTGATATATCATGCCATTTTTTTGATGAGTAGCAACCAAAAAGGAGTATAAGTAGCACCGAAGGGTGTGGTGTAGTTGTCAATGAAGTGGGTTGACAACAATGACATCTCATGTTCAAATCCCAACAAAGACAAAGAACACTAGTGATTTCTTCCAATATGTCCTAGTCTTAGTGGATAGAGTTACAAGGTATATAAAGAGGTGGTAGATGTCCCCTGAAATTAGTTGAGGTGCACACAAGCTGGCCTGGACACCACATTTATCAAAAAGAAAAAAAAAAGAAAAATAAGTCAAATCATACTTAAGAATATTAGTCAAACAAACCTCCAAAAGGACTATTAGTCAAACAACCCTCCAAAAGGATTATTAGTAGAGTCAAACAAGCAATTATAAGGATAACTACTCAAATTCTAGGCCCAAGACCAAAAATATAAGATTACATCAATTAGATTCTTATTAAATTATCAAGTTGATAGTGCAATAAGTCTTCTAGGAACTGGCTTTTAACCTTTTCTTCCTTGGCCTCATTGGACTTTGTCGGGTCAACTTCTTCCATTTCTTCTATTTGAGCTTGAGATATATTAAAGCTCTTGGACCTGTCTTCTAAGGTTATAAGTCATCTTCCACCATTAGAATTTCATTATTTGAATTGAAGTCCAGGACGTTTTCTTGAAGTTCCTTAGCTTGTAATCTCGTCAATGGCCTTCTAGAAGATTCCAAAGCTTGACCTTTAACTTCTTGAATTGGTGTCTTCCCTTGGTGGCTATCAATCTCCCGTGAAATTTCCCTCTCAAATTGGGACCCACGTTAAAAAGAGAAAGATCAACTACTTTAAAAGTACCGCTAAATTGGTAGTTACTGGGAAGGTTTAACTTATAGAAATTATTTCTTTTCTTCTAAAGAACTTCAAATGACCAATACCGTCTTAGGTGCAACTTGGATTTCGTTTGCTAGGAAACCTCACCTTGCACATATGCACCTAAACCCAATCACCAAGCTAGGAGGTGATTCTATTATTTACTCTTAAGGTTGTTTGGTGTTTCTTTTCTCAATATGAAGGCGAGCTGACTTGCTCGGACTCAGGTGCGGGTGTTCAATACGGGTGCTTGATACAGGTGCAGACCTAGAGGTCGGATCCTTCATGATCTAATTTTTAGGGTTCAGGAATATGGATCCATGTATAGATACAAGTGCGGGGATTCGCCTATGTTAGAATAGAAATAAGTATTTCCTACTTAGAATAGGAATAGGAATAGGAATAAGAATAGGAATCCTAGTTGGAAAAGGATTCTAATGTAATGTCTATAAATAGGGTCTCAATGTAACAATTTACAAACAATTCAATAATATTCTTTTTCTATATTTCTCACAGCCTAAAAATAATTAAAATATCTAAAATAGAGTTATAAATTAGATATCATATGGAGAACTTAAGGAAAACCCTGGAAGGAGATTAAAGGAAAAAGAGTGACATAGAAATTTCTATATAAAAGGTATTCCATTTTCTTCAATTTCACCTTAGCTTTTGTATTGATTACAGAAATCATTAAAACTGTCCAGACTTTCCCCATCAATTTTCATCAAAGTACCCAAAATCGGTTGACCAATTGGGACACGGATCCCACACCCACACCTACACCCATGTCGTGTCGACACGGGTGCGACACCAAAAGTGAAGAGTCCGAGCAACTTAGAAGGCGAGTTTGCTTATGGATCTTTTTTCATTACTTTGGTAGACTAGCAATGTCATTATCAAGTAACGGAAGTTAATCAATAGGAGTAGGGGTATTTATGGTAGGGGTATTTAAACCATAAATAACTTCAAAAGGAGACATACCTGTAGAAGAATGAATGGTCCTATTTCTTTTCTTTTTTTCCTTATGAAGGGAAGAATGAATCGTCTGATTATAAACAAACTAGTTGAACAAGTAACCTAAGTATAAGTCAAATCATCCTTCCTTAAGGAGTTCTAGTCATACAAGTAACCAAATCCTACTTCCTTAAGGAATACTAGTCAAACAAGCATCCAAAATAATTTCTTGTCAAACAAGCAATCACAAGGCCGACTACTTAAATTCTAGTTCCAAGATGAAATAAAATATAGCATCAATTGGACTCATTATAGTTGGTCATGAACTAAGTCTCTAGGGTTAGGCTAAAATCTATTCTTCTTGGGCCTCATTAGAGTTGATTGGGTTGGCTTCTTCCATGACTATTATTTGTGCTTGAAATAGATTGCCTTAGAGGAAAGACACCACCTCAAGAAGCTAATGCCAAGGTTTTGAACTCCTAGAAAGCCATTGACAAGATCACAAGCTAAGTAACTTCAGGAAAAACTTATGGACTCTTAGTTCAAATAAAGAAATGTCTTACGGTGAATATGAGTTAAAAACCTTAGAAGACACATTCAAGAGCTCTAATATATTTTAAGCCCCAAACTTAGACATGAAAGAAACTCACCAACCAAGTCCAACAAGCCCAAGAAGAATGAATTTTGGCCAAGATCAAGATGACTTAATTCATGACCAACTTGATAATTTTATAATGAGTCTAATTGATGTAATCTTTCATTTTAGTCTGGAACTAAAATTTGTGTAGTAACTCAAATCCAAGGCCGTGAAGGGTACCTACAGAGCTACCACCCAATAGGCATGTCAAAAAATAATGTGGCATCTGATGAGCCTCTGACATGGCCAGCATGTAGGACACTGCCCATCACAAGATTGATTTTTTTTTTCAAGAGGCAATTGTACTCACTTTAACAAGATAGGTGGATAAACGGTCGCCTCAAAGTATCCCGATTATATTCTTATACTTTTTCAACTAGTTGCTGTCATAATTTTGAACAAAAATTGCATACAAAGAGAAAGCTTCTTTCTATATTCCAATTAGTATAGATGATTGGTTTCTTTTACAAAGATCCTTTATTCTTATATAAACCTTGTATGCGGGAAGTCTCCCTTTCACTCAATCGAACTACTGATTTATCAAAGTAGAGAGAAAAAATTCAACAATTATGTAATTTTAGAAATCCAAATCAACTTAGCAAGATTGATAAATGAATCCTTGAAGGCCACCGTCAAAGTAATCATTGTATGAAAGCCCTAGCTAGCTTGTCTTGCATCTCGAGTTGAGCTTTCCCTCTTGATATCCTCCCCTCTTCCCGCCCCTCCTTTTTCTTGTTCCCTTTAATTCCTTTTTCTCTTAGTTTAAGTCACCGGAGATGGTTATAATAGGAGATTGTGGTGTTAGGAAAGTTCGGTTGCTTTTATTAGTTGGTTTGGCAAGACAGAAGAATTTATTCGATGTATTTTTGTGTTAATCTGCTTTTCTTGTTGGTTGGCCTGAGTTAAGGTTACAAGGACGAATGGGCTCCGGCTTACTTTAACTCGGAAAGGACACCGTGACTCTAGTTGTAGATAGGAAGTTTGGTTTGAATTGTACAATATGAGGGAAGCAGGTAATGTAAGAGTGAAATGCTGGAGGAAAATAAAAAATACATATTTCCTCTTCAATGGCATAGTTTGATCCCCCCATAATAAAGTTAAGAGGTTAGATGTGATGCCCCAAATCTAGGTTTGATTTGATCCGCATCCGAAATGCCTTAAACCCTGTACCGAGCAACAAACCATCTCATATCCCATAACTATATTCAAACACATAAAGGGGATACGGTCATCATTGTACCACCAATCACATGCATTGGGATTTCTTGCGGTCCTGTACCATCATGAATTATGCATTTTTAAATGTGATGCTGAATCATTCAAGCAAATAATGGCTCTACAGCCTCATCATAATTGAACTTGTCCTGTAAAGGGGTCAAACATTGATTACCCTCATGACATACACATCTCCCATGGTGTGCAAATTGAGCCTTTACATGGCCAAACGGACAGATAAATGCTCAAGACGCAGCCATGATATGCAAACAAATGAAGTGAAATGCTGGCCACACCAAATAAAATATGAAGTTGGGTAAAGCAAATAAGGCCAAACAGTTTGTAAGCTGACTGGTCTCAGCTGCACTGTACGGTAGCATCGCCTCTGCAGTGTGCATATGCCTTATACCTTTTCCAAAAGTGTGTAATCTTCAGGGAATGCAACAAATCTACAAACAAATTTAAACCTTGAAAACCAGAATCAAATTACATTCCAGCGAAATTTGTCACCTAAGCTAGCATTCTGATTGTAAGGGCACCATTAATCATCAATATCCTCATACTGAAAGAGTCGTTCTGGTTTAAGTTCATCTACTTCCTGTATGCACTCCCCAGTATGTCAAACAGAATAGCTTTTATGTCTTTTCTCAATGACATGAACTGGTATCTTTGTCATGTCAAGGAAAATAATCGCCAAGGAGTCTGTTCCAACCTAATATCTTCATTCTTTTCTTTTCTAGTGGAAAATGGGAATATGAACATTGAGCTATTCAGAGAGTACTGGGTTGCATGTCAACCTTTAGTATGTTCGTTAGTTTTTTTTTTTTTTTTGAAATCAGTAACTTTTTATTATATCAGGGATCAAAACAGTACTTGGGTAGTACTGAAACCATGTTTACAATAGAGCTCTAGTGTCTTCCTTGTCTAGCTATAAAGAATCTAGAACATCTATGATAGACACAGTATCCACTAGAGTAAATCAATAACTTTGTATGTTCGTTAGTTGCTTGACATAATATCCTGTGTATCCGTTCTCTTCTTTATGATCATAGGTTTCTTGCATTCCATTATTCCAGAAACTGAACTTAATTGTGGTCTAACAATTTGGCATATCTTGTAATTGTTATACGCTATTTCTTTAGTGTGAGATGACTGGAGTCGTAGTGGATATTGGAGATGGTGCTACCCATGTTGTACCTGTTGCTGAGGGTTATGTTATTGGGAGCAGCATTAAGTCAATTCCCGTTTCTGGGAAAGATGTTACTCTCTTTGTTCAACAGCTTATGAAGGTATGTAGTTCTTGTTTCTTTATGCCTTCAGTACAACATTTCCATAAAAATGGTTGAGTAGACTATGCATGTTCACTATTTTCCTTTGACTGTTGCTGATCTATCGGGGTCGAATGAATAACATAGGATTGTGATGTCCTGAATTTTGTGTCTCAATGTTATTGGTATTATAAATCCCATGGAGTTCTAACTGTCCCGGAGATGAAAATAAAGACGTAGGAATAGGTTGTATATATAACCTTTAGCACACAAGCCTCTAGTTCAAATGAGTATGCTAATAATAGTAATACCTAGTTTCAATCATTTCATTTCTTTATCTTTTAAATGAAAGCAACAGGGGCAAGGATCGTTTTGTACCAGTTTATTAATTTATTTTTGCAACTTTTAAAGAGTTTTTATTTTTGTTCGCAAACTAATTTCTTTTATTAATGTTTTGTATTAGATAATTTATGAATTTCTGCAATGAAAATATTTGTCTTTACTTAAAGTTGATGAGATCTCTTATAGAAACTGGTTTGGCTCTTTTTTTTTTTTTTTAAATAGAACTCATTATAAGTTACAATTTGTTAATTATCATGACTTAAGTACATTATGTTTGAATTGGAGGGTTGTAATTGCCTATTCAAAAAAATTAGTTTTTTCGTTCATATTTTTCTCATTTTTGTTCAATAGAATTTGATTGAATTGTATAAAACTCATTTTGGTTAGATAATCGTATATTTATTTATGTACTAAAAATCTTGTAAATCGACCTGGATTAGCCAAAAATGGATCGAATTTGCTGAATGTACGCCCTAATTTGATGTCCATCACTATGTTTATATTAAAGACCGTGGCACCTACGTAACCTTCAAATCCTGGATCCGCCGTGCAATTCTTTACTTTTTTTTTTATTTTTTTTTATTTGAACGACCCTTGGGGGGGTCAACACAACACCAACACCCCTAAATAACATAAAAAAAAAAAAAAAAAAAAGGGGGGGATCCTTACCCCTCTCTCCGATCTGGGGGTGGTTCAACCACCAACTACCAACTGTCAACTCTTTCCCATACTAAACAAACAAAGAAGACCTAGAGCCCTAGCAGGAGAGGACTCCTCTCTCCTAAAAAAACTACTAAAAAATAAATATATGAGACTCTCTACAAGGAAAGAATAAACAAAGGAACCTAGCCAAAATCGAATTGATGCATTATAGCATTAATCTTTATCACAATCATTATCCAACACTGCTATTTTGTGTTACTATTTTCTTATGGAAAAGGGTAAAAAAATCCCCTTAAATTATGCAAAAAATTAAACAAAGATGCTCTCCTTAATTAACTTGGTCTAAAAATGCCCCCATTTAATAGTTTGACCCAAAAATGCCGCTATTGTTACTTTTTTATCTGATATCCCTGAAAATACCTCCCTATTGTTACTTAATTGGGTCAAAAATGCCCTTTTCTCGATAATATTTTTTTTTCTTTTAAACACATTCTTTTCCTAATAAAAATATTAATTTTAAAGAACCCTTTCCTTGTTTAGTCTTTTAAAATCTCTTTAACTAATAAAAAAGTGGGAAGTAATTTTTTTCTTCTTACTGTCGTTTATTAATTAAAGTAGCTAAATCTCATGTACGTTTTAACCTATAATATAGGTAATAAGTATAAGATCATAGTAACCCATCATTATTTTTCGTTTAGATAACGATAAATTTTTTTTTCTTATAAAGTAGAAAATATTTTTATTTAATAAGGGATTTGCTAATGCCATTGTTAGAATAGGAATATGTATATTTAATCCTACTTAGAATAGGAATACAAATAGGAATAAGAATGGTCATAGGAATAGGAATAGTAAATAATATCCTACTTGGTAAAGGATTGTATTGTAGTGACTAGTGTTTATAAATAAAGTATGTGTAATAATGTAGACAACAATTTAATAATATTTTTCTCCAATATTTCTCACATGGTATCAGGGCCTCTACGAACATGGTAGAGAATCAAAAGCTTCCGCTGCCGGTGGGTGGCTATTACACATATATGCCGCCCGTCTGGCCAGTGATTATGTTAACAAAAGTAGGGCCAATGATATATGCATGAACCCCATTTTCAGGAAAAGAAAACTCAGTCGGACAAGTCGCTGTGCGTCAATTTTTGGTGATTTTCTAGGGCTGTTTTGTGTCAACCCCATATCCGTCGGAATTTGTGTAGCAGTGTGCCATCTTTCTGGTGATTACTTTTTCATATTTAATTTATGTAGCACCGTGTCATCTTTTCGATGACTACTTTCTCATATCTAATTTGTGTAGCACTGTGCCATCTTTCCGGTGACTAGTTTTTCATATTTGATTTTCATAGGGCCATCTTTTTAGTGACTACTTTTTCATATTTAATTTGTGTAGCATTGTGCCATCCTTTAGGTGACTACTTTTTTTTTTCATATCTGATTTGTGTAGCATCGTGCATCTCTCCGATTACTTTTCATATTTCATTTGCCTACTATGGTGGATTTTTCTGAACTACTTTCTCATATCTGAGTTGCATAGCACCGTGAAAAACCAAACCAAATCTTTTTGGTATTTCAGTTTTCGGTATGTGTTTTCGTGTTTTTGGTATTTCGATTTGGTTTTCGATGTGTTTTCGTATTTTCGGCATTTCGGTTTAACCAAAATATACATATATATATAATTAATATTTAATAATATATATTATAATATATTATGCAATTAAATGTTAATAATATTTAATATTAAATAATAAATATTATATCAGTTGGCAGTAGCACTTAGTATTAGGTTTTCAGTTTTCAATTTTCAATTTTCAGCCACACTTTCCAAGCTCCTGCCTCTCTTCCAACTTTTGGTAGGTTTTTGCTAATAGCTTCTGCTTCTCTTCCAACTTTCCAAGTTACTATTTCGGTTCAAGTTCCACACCATCACCAACACCGCGATGAAAGACCGACGACCAGTAGGCCCATAAAAAAAAAAATTGAACTTAATAAACTGAACCGAACCAAATTTGGTTCGGTGTTCGGTACAACAATTCCAAAAACCAAAAACCGAAAATCGAAAAAACCGTAACCGAACCGAATTATCGAATGCCAGCCCTAACCATGTGTCTTTTCGACGACTCAAATTTAATTTGGCGTAGTTCCATTCCTCTTTTCGGTGACTCCTCAAATCCAATTTGCATAGGGTTGTGCTATCATTCTGACCCTACACATATAATTTCTCTTTTTAGTAGGGTCCTGCCATCATTCCGATCATACCCATATTATTTCTCTTTTTCAATAGGGTTGTGCCGTCAATTCGACCTTTCCTATAATTTCTATTTTTCAGTTGTATTGTGCTATCATTCTGATCCTACCCATATAATTTTTTCCTTAGATTGTGTCCACTTTCAGCCATCAAATCTAATACTCCGCATATGAGCATGTTTTAGCAACTCGTATATTGATTCCAACACTATCCATATACTTTATACTAGATTTTGAGCACTTTCTGGCGACCACTGCATTGTGAAGAAGTCTATATGGAGCAACCACCTAATTTTGTTGCTCGGGGGAGTTTAGTAGCCTTGTATATCGATTATGTAAGTCACTTTATGGTCTGAAACAATCTTTGCAAGCTTGGTTTGGGAAGTTCAACACTGTAATTTTATCACTCTGTGTTTTATTGGCATTATGCATCCAATTCAATATTCCATGATAGACCAAACACATTGAGATAGACTGACATTATGCATCAAATCTAGTATTTCATGAGAAAACTAGCCCGTTTGGATTGGCTTAAAGTAGTTTTTAAGTCAAAAATAAAAAGTCTAACTTAAATGACTCTTATGTCAAAAAATAAAAAGTAGGGGGAGTCCTACTTTTGGTTTTTAACTTATTTTAAGTTATTTTTAACTTTGCCAAACACTCCCAAAAGCTAAAAGTAACTTCAAAGTATGTTTGACCAACTGCTAAGCCAATCCAAACAGGCTCTGTTTGGATTGACTTAAAAAAAAAGTAGTTTTTAAGTAAAAAAAATAAAAATGTCAAACTTAAATGACTTTTAAGTCAAAATAAAAAGCAAAGGGAGTTCCACTTTTGGTTTTTAACTTTTTTAAAGTCATTTTAAGTTATTTTTAACCTTGCCAAACACTCCCAAAAGCTAAAAATGACTTACAAGTAGGTTTGATCAACTTTTAAGCCAATCCAAACAAGCTCTAAGCACATTGAGATTGATTGTCAATTTTGTGAAGTCGAGTGATCAACGTGCAGATATCTCACCAAGCCCCTCATCGGTCCTCGTATTAATTATGTTTGTAACATGCTAGGTACATATAATTTGTATGCACTAGCTTGAGGGGGATTGTTAGAGTAGGAATCGGTATATACAATCATACTTAGAATAGGAATAGTCATAGTCATAGGAATAGGAATAAGAATAGTAAATAGTATCCTACTTGGTAAAAGATTATATTGTAGTGTCTATAAATATGGTCTTTGTGTAATAATGTAGACAACAATTCAATAATATTCTTCTCCAATATTTCTCACAGACATAAAATAAGAAAATTTATTACATTAATTCAAATCATAAAATATCATTGATGGAGTTATTGTTGACCCTTTATTCATTTTAACTTTAAAACCAAGGAATGTATTAACAAATGCTTATCCTACTACTACAATTTGAAAAATATTAAGGAAATTTTTTTTCCTAGTTTATTTGGGATTTTTTTCTATCGTATCCAAATGGAAATTAATGATGGGGTTACTATGAAATATTTTATCAGTTTAACGATTGTTGTTTAGAAAATTTTTCCTGGAGAGTAAAGAAGATTGGATAATTAGTGATTGTTTCTCCTATAACTTGTCATGTAGAAGTTTTTTTCTCCAGTGCTCGGATCATAGTTGGTTGAATTAAGAAGTACCGCTTAAGGTTACTTGATTTATAATATCAACGTCTTTAACCTTATGTTACCCAATTATTAGCAGATGTCCTTAACCTGTGGGAAATCTAAAACTGCCAATTGCTTAGTAGGGTAGCCACAACTAGGGTGAGTCTTTGGTATTATCAAAGTTCGGTTTCGGTACCCGTTTAATAATTCGGTAATAACGTGTTGAAGAAAAAAATATTATGACAGGGTGGAGTATTGCAATTATCTCTTAACGCAAAATTGAAGAGGACAAAATTGTTGAAATTGAGACTTCTACAGAGCACGTGATGATTTCTCAAAAAGAGTTGGTCATGTTCCTACATACAATCACATTGCTGACTAGCATGTAAAAAACTAAAACTAACAAAAATAGCATCTGCTTGAACCAGTGAAGCAGATAACTGAAACCAAGAAACAGAATTACAAATTGGTAGTACCGAATACCGGTTGCCTGCAACCGGATACCAAAACTGACCACCAAAATTTTGAAATTTTCTCATAAAAACCATACTGGTTACCCTATTACTGGATACCGAAATTCCTTGTTCGGCTCGATAATACCGAAATTCACGTTTAGGCTTGGTAATTTTCAGTTTCCGGTGATTTATGCTTACCAAACTACTGAAATTCCTGGTTCGGCTCGATAACACCGAAATTCATAGTTAGGCTCTGTATTTTTTGCAGTTTTCGGTGATTTATGCCCACCCCTAACCACAACTCAGATATGAGCATGTTGGGTGTTTGAGGTCTATCTTTGAGTTTCTAAGATGGTATCTCATTGTTTGATCAAGCTTCAAAAGATAACTTATTTTGATTATTCAAATGCAGGAAAGGGGAGAACATGTTCCAGCAGAAGATTCCTTTGAAATAGCACGAAAAGTGAAGGAAATTCATTGCTACACTTGTTCTGACATTGTGAAGGTATTAGCTATTTGTATGAGACTATATAAAAGGAGTAAAAAGGAATAAGTTGAAAGAGTAGATTAAGCTGGGCCGGACACCATGGTCATCAAAAAAGAAGTTTGAGGTTCTTTCTGATAATCCATCCAGCTTGTTCTTCCATCCAGTTCTCAAACTTGACTCATCTGTTCGACATTTCTGTGAATTAGGGCAAGCAAATCATGCCATGATTTAAACTCACAATCCTTGTTTGCATCTGAAGCAGGAGGTTACAACTGATTTTTGCTTCTAATAGGTCCTTATTGTCAAATGATTTCAGGAGTTCAATAAGCATGATAAAGAGCCAGGGAAGTACATCAAGCACTGGAGAGGTACAAAACCAAAGACAGGAGCACCTTATTCATGTGATGTTGGCTATGAGCGATTTCTTGGTCCTGAGGTCTGGTTTATCCTCTAGCTTCAAGTTTCTCAATCTCTTGAGCTATATAGTTTTGATTTCAATGTGCTTGTTAGTTGTTAGCCTACAAGATGGGTCAAAGAAAATGGAGTACCTTGCATATAGAAATTTCAATGTCAGTCCTTTTCCTTATATCACTTTTTGGGATTCTCCTCTTGATCTATATTTTTCCTCATTATACCTTGTAAGTTTTCCACATAATGTCTCATAATATAAACAATAACTCTATTTTTAGAAATTTGAATTATTTTAGCCTAATACCCGCACTGCATCTGTACCTGGATTTGTACCCCCAAATCTTAAATTTTAGATCATGATGGATCCAACCTCTAGATCCGCACCTGTATCGGGTACCCGCACCCGAGTCCGAGAAATTTAGGTTTCAGCCAAATCTCTCGAATTGTTTAGACAAGTTAGCTCAAACCCTATGTTTTTTTTTGCACAGAGTAGATTTTTTTCTTTACTCTAAGTTCAATGAAAATACCCAAGTTAATTGAAGAAATCAAGATAGTATCCATGCTCATTTGACTTTGAGGGGAAGCCTCTTGACTTGGCTTACTGGTCTGGTGCTCGAGTCACGTTGAACGATAGTCTGGCGACCACTATGGGTGTGGCCGTATGGTAGAAATTAAAAGATAGGAAAGCGGAGCTTTGGACCTTAATCAACATAGAGTTGGATTGAAGTAGGATTTTTTTATGGTGGTTTCAGATGCTTTATTCATAAGTTGTCTTGATGAATTGTGTTCACAGGTCTTCTTCAGTCCTGAGATTTATAATAGTGATTTTACGAGCCCTTTACCTGAGGTGATTGACAAATGTATTCAGTCTGCACCAATAGACACAAGAAGAGCTTTATATAAGGTAATTTTGTTGCTGAATTACATAGAACTGTTCATTAGTGATTCAGTTCTTGATCAACAAAAAGGTTCCTAGTATCTTGAATTAACTCAAGTTATGTGTGAACCTACTTTTCTATGCGAGTGTGATATATTGTGCACTTGTTGAAGTTCAGAATATTGTTTTATCTGGAGGGTCAACCATGTTCAAAGATTTCCATAGAAGATTGCAGCGAGATCTCAAAAAGATAGTGGATGACCGCATTCTTGCATCAGATGCTCGGTTAGGTGGAAATGTCAAAGTAAGTGTTTTCCCCTTCCATTTCTCACTTGAGTTTTAGGAGATGAATAAATAGTCTCCAATATATCAAGGATGCTTGACTATTGGAATTCAACCTCAGGCACAACCAGTTGAAGTGAATGTGGTCAGCAATCCTATCCAGAGATATGCAGTTTGGTTTGGAGGTTCTGTACTGGCTTCAACTCCTGAATTTTTTGCGGTATGTTAATGCTTCTAGTTTCTATTTTATCTGATTGTAGTTAATTACTGCAAAATGAAGTTAATCCTTGCATTTACTGGTTTATGCATTCGGTCAAATAGGGGAATTTAAAATCTCATTTTGATGATCAATTTGAATATTTTTTATGTTAGGCTTGCCATACAAAGGCAGAATATGAGGAATATGGAGCTAGCATATGCCGGACAAATCCCGTATTCAAGGGAATGTATTGATATTGAACCGATTCAAAGTGATGATTGTAAAGGCATTTATTGTCAAGATGTGTTCATCCTAACAACCCAATCCATCCGCCCTTGGTGTCAGCTTCAAGCTGAAATCCTACATCCGCAGGTGCCTTCAGTTATGTCAACCGATCGGAGGCAGTGTAGGATGGACCTGTAACGAATGGGGTTCTTGTACTTTTCTCCATTAGCAGCGCATGAATTCTGGCCTTGCGGGAAAAGTAGGCTTTCATCGTCAGGACTGGTTGGCACTTCCATTTTTCAGATGGCTGATCAGTTAGATGACATTTACTGAGCTGAATGTTATTTTCTGCGTGTTCAGTTCAGTCTAGGGATTTACCAGTTTATTTTAGTAAGAGGGCAGGATAATAAGCTTCAAACAAATTCAGGTAGGTTTTCTTTTAATTGTTATTGAATGACCGATGAGATGACTATTAGTGCTCTATGTCAAAGATTCATGTAGAAACTTGTTTTCGCTGTAGACACATTCTCAACATTGAAGCTATACCTGTATATTTGGTTCACCACTGAACCTTCATTCTTTTTCTAGGAATAGTATTGTCATTTGTCTCCAAGTTATTTCGTCTGGTGCAATTTAATCTGCATTTGCGCTTTTGTAAGCTGTTTGTTGTGATTTCTCTTAGCTTTTGGGGTGTCTTGATGACAATAATTTTAGTTTGGGTTTCCGTGAGCAGCTAAAAGAAAATTGCTTGGTTGTTGTTACAGAGGCGAGGCTTGTTTCTTCTTTCACTTTTCTTTGTTGATGTATTTGTGTACTTGTTTATTCTTTTGACAATTTGAACGAATGGATAGAAGATACTTTGGAAGAAGCATCACTTCTTCTTTCCCTCTTTAGCAGACACATCAGTCCTCATTAAGAAATATTGTATATCTTGGCAATGCGAAAGTAACTTTCTGACTACCATTAGGAGGATATTTTGAACCACCTCTCTGATGTCTGATCTCAAGTCTACTCAAGATCAGAGGCTTCACTTCTTGCAGAGGATGAAATGCTGCAGAAAATACATCTAGCAATGGTACTTGAGGAGATAGCTAAAAATGAAGAGGCGGCTTATAGATAAAGGTCTTGAATACAATGGCTGAGAAGTGGAGACAAAAACAAAATATTTTCATAGAATTGCCAGGATCAATTCTATTGATGTACTGGAAGTGGAGGGGAGTCCATTGTTGGACATGAAATTATGAAGTCTACCATACAAGAGTTCTATTACAACTTGTTAAGGAATCTGCAAGTCGGAGACACGACTTCAATATACAGGAGGCTCCAGAAATTAGCAACGAGGAACACGAGTTGTGACAGAGGAAATTTGAGGAAGAAGGCACAACACTTGACAGGATCAGACTTTCTACAAGTGACAAGGTTCCTTGCCCTGATGATTTTGCAATGAACTTTCAGCAATCCTTTTGTGAGATTTTGAAGGAGCACCATGCATTATTTACATTTTCACCCAGTGTATCAAAACAAGCCTCAATTGACCTCATTCCAAAGAAGATTGGAGCAATTAACCAATGAGATTATAGACCTATAAGCTTAATGAGTGGGGTCTATGAATTAATGATATGGTGGCTCTTCATAATAGGAAGACATATTATGGTCTATGCATGTTGCATTCATTGCCAGTGAATGTGTGGATTCTAGATTGAAAGAGGAGGACCTAGGCATTATGTGTATGGTATAGAAAAAGCATTTGATCGTGTCAATTAGATTATATGCTCAACATCCTCAAGCAAATGAGATTTAGTGAGAGATGGTTGAAATGGATTGATTTCTGTATCAAAATTGTCAAGTTTTCTATATGAACTTGTTATTTTTTTTCTTTTAGAAAACAGTCTTAAACATGGTGATTCTCTTTCTCCATCCCTACTAAATATTTTCATGAAAAGATTCAACATGATAAGGACTGCCTTAAATAACAGATGGACAAACACAAAAATATATTATTTGTTTTATGAAAAACAAAAAGATTTAGTTTTATTAGAATTATCATTCTTGTCTTTGAAACTATATATAGGTTGTGTGTTAATTGGAGGAAAAACTGTCTTTTCCCAATTAAGGAGGTGAATCAAGTCCATGAGTCTAACCTCAATAATGTTTGCGATCATATCTTAGTTCAGGATTTTCCTATTCCCATATAGGAGAAAGACTTGCCAACTATTTACTTGGCATGCCATTAAGGCACAATACTTATCCTAGGGGATATACTCTCTTTAATTAATTGTGTTCGGTTCTTTACTTTTTTTTTTTTTTAATGTTATGTCCCTATGTCATATTCCAATTGAAGTGGTTAAGAAGAGTCTTTCTCTAGCTCTGGAGATTTGATAAGGAGCAATAGGTTTTATGTAAGGAGGTATTGTAAGCAAATTAATGGTGTTCTAATGTGGTAACTAGGAGTGGCAAATGAGTGGGTCAAGTCAAATATGAGTCGATCGAAAATGAGTTAAATAAAAATGGATAAAATACCTGATTCAACTGATATTTTAAATGGATAAAAACGAGTTACCCAATGGATAATTTAGATAAATATGGATACCCATATTATTATAGGGATCATGTTAAAAGCTTCAAAAGGAAAATCTCTTACCCACTCTTCACCCTCCCCCCCCCCCCCCACACACACACACACAAAATAAAATAATTTTATTTTTTAAACTAGTAAAATTATCACAGAATTTATAAAATAATACATAAAATCTATCAGACATTAAAACTAAAACACTATATTATCTTATATACAAGATTACGTAAAGGTAAATGAAAATTATTACATCTTATCATTTAACCTTGATAACATAAGCATAAATTATAAATTAATAATTGTAAAAATACTTACTAGGATCTGTATAATAAGCAATAGTGTCAGTGAACCACTCAACATGATCAAAGTATACAAATATTTAATTGGGAAGAAGCAGAGGAGGAGGAGGAGGTGGTTCAGAATTTTCGTTGTTTTAAAATGAGAGGAAATTCCTCTATTTATAGACAACAAAGGGTAGTGTGAATAAATGTTTATTATGCCTTATAAAAAATGTTACAACTATTTGGAAAAAGTTTCAACCCTTCGGAAAGGTCACAACCTTTCATAAAAGTCATAACTTTTCAAAAAAGTCGCAACTATTCATTAAAGTCGCAACTTTTCATAAAAATCACAACTTTTCATAAAAGTCACAACTCTTTATTAAAGTAGCAACTTTTCATAAAAGTCACAACTTTTTATGAAAGGGAAGACTAATTTTATAAATAAACAAATTAAAAGGGAATTCTTGTTTGTGGTGGGGCCACGTTGGCGGACCTAAGGTTCTCTTTTATATATATATGATATATGATTTAACGCACCCATCCCCAACCCCCAACCCAATGCCTCAAAAATTAAATTTTTTCTTACAACTCCAACCCCCACCCCCTCCACCACCTACAACTCCAATCCCCCACCCCCTCCACCACCCACCCAAACCCCAAGGCCTCCAAAATTACTCCCTCCGTCCCATTTTATGTGGCACCATTTCCTTTTTGATCAGTCCCAAAAAAAATGTCACATTTCCTTATATGGTAAATATTTAAAGGTACAATTCCTCTTTTACCCTTGTTGGTCCCACTTAATCTTAAAGATAGTACTCCAATACATTTATGAGGAGAGAGAACAGTGAGTCAACTTTTTAATATGACTATTTTTTGAAAGGGCAATTTGGTAAACATTTCAAAGTCTTCATTTATTTTTTAAACTCCGTGCTCGGTCAAATGTTGCCACATAAAATGGGATGGAGGGAGTATTAATTTTATTTGTTTTTTTAATATTAAATTTAGATTTTACTACTCCGACTCTCCCCACCACTACCCCCTGCCCCTTCCCAATAAATAAATAAATTATTTTTCAAAAAAAACTTGATTTTTTTCCTTATCCCACACATCCCTACCCTGACCACCTACACCTCAAAAAAATATTAATGTCACTTTTCTTTCTTTTATAAATGAGCATCTTTTATTCATTTTATTCATTTAATTACCCACTTTTAAATAAGTAATATGAGTTTAACTCATTTTTTATCCATTTCAAATGAATTGAGTACCCAATTCATTTAAAATGGATAATTTGACTGAATACCCTTATAAATTACCAGTTTGCCATCCCTATCGGTAACCAGTACCTGTGGGACTTCCAGGAACTCATGAACCAAGCTAGCAGACAACACATGGTACAAGGTGGACATATTAATGGATTAGTCAGGCAACGATATGACAACATACATTTATCAATATACTAGTTTTGGAGGCTTACATTGCACGTTGGGCCCCTACTAGTATACAAAATTTATGAATGCCTAACTCTTGTTGATAATAAGATAGTACTTTTATTTTTATGTGTCCTACCAAGTTCGTCCTATTAGTCCACATAACTTAAGAAATTTGGCAAGAATAAATTATAAAAATAGTTTTAGAAAAAACTCTATTTATAAGTGGAAAGTGTCATTACATGCTTACTTCAAATGCGGAAAACAAAAAAAAGAAAATAATATATATATATATATATATATATATATATATATTTATTTATTTTTATTTTTTTTTTAAGGTCAAATTTTTGGTGGCCTTGATGGCCATTTTATTAATAACTAGCAAAAGCCAAATCAGTTTGGCCAAAACGCCCAAATATTACAAAATTCAAGCCATCTAGACCAAACCTTGTTTATAATTAGGAAAGCACTCCTGACAACATCCGCCTCTTTCGCCCCTCCCATTTTCAGTTCAACTTTCCAAGTGCTCTCTTCCGGCGGTAGTTGGACAAGTGCCGCCTCCTTCTCTGAGTGTGTTTCCATCTTGCTCCTCTATTTCTCCGTGTTTCGCAGCTGCAGTACTCGCTACGGAGCGGTACGTCTTCTTCCTTGTCTTCCTCCCTTCTGAAGGCATATTTTGATGTTGATATCCTTACAGCTCCCCTCCCCTATTTGTTTGTATGTCTGTTACTGGGTTTTCCTGATATCTGATTTGCTTTGTTCTTAATCTGATAGCTGGAATCTGTATTTTATCCATGTTAATAATGCGTTTACCAGCTGCTGGTAGCTCTGAGAAACTCCTAAATTCTTGTGTATCTGGTTGATTAATAGCTAAATTAGCTAAATAATCTGCCATCTGATTGCCCTCTCTGAAGATATGCTTGATTTTAGCCTTTTGCAGACACATTTCCTTCATTATATCCTCCATTATATCTGCAATTTCCCATGGAACTCTCCAAATCCTTAGTATGATGTTATGTAAAGTTAGAGAATCTGTTTCAATCACTAGATTCTGATAACTTTTTTTAGCACTTACGTTCAAAGCTTCTTGTATCTCTCTCGCCTCAGCTTCTATATTGGTAGCAAATCCTATTCCTTTAGCTTGAGCATGAAGTATGTCCCCATTCCTGTCCCTAAAACAAAATCCATAAGCACTCTCTCCTGGATTTCCTTTACTTGCTCCATCAGTATTACATTTCACCCGACCCACATCCAGTGGTTTCCATTTTACAATGTAGTAATAAAGTCTAGGCTTGTACGTTCCTAGTATTGTTACCATCTCAGACCAAGACTTCCCTGTTACTTTAATTTCTGTACTTCTCCCCATTATCAATATTTGTATCTGCTTTGTCACTTGCTGCACCAGTCCTTCAAAATGCAGCTGTCCTCCATGCTTAATATGATTCCTTCTTTTCCATAGACTCCACAATATCAAAGCTGGTATGGCTCTAAACACAAACCTAAGTTTGCTAGGAGCTTTAGCGTACCACCAGCACTTGATTGTCTGCATTAGATTTTTTCCTTCTATGTCCAGACCTGCACAAGAAGCAATGTACCTCCACAGCTTTTGGGCTATGTAGGCGGTTAGGAATAAGTGGGACATTGTTTCTATTTGTTGTGTTTCACAACACCAACATCGGGATACAATATTAATTCTCATCCTCCTCAAATTATCATCAGTGGCAATCCTCCCTTTCCATGATCTCCATAGGAAAAAAATGATCTTAAAAGGCAACCCTTTCATCCATATTAGTGGGGGAAGGTCATGTTTAATTATTCCTGAGCTTGCATTGAATGCAGGGTGGCTGGACATATCATTTAAGATTGAAAGGTTTATTAAATGCCAGAGAAAGGAGGACACACCTTCCTATAGGGTGACTGAGGATGACTACCCTTATGTAGAGGTTGTGCAAGAAAGTAGATGGGGGAGTAGAAATTTAAAAAGGGCTGAGATTAATAGCAGCAAAGGAGGAATCCTGATAACCAAGTCAGTGAATATCCAAGAGGAAGACCTCCTCAAGAGATGCATGATAGGATACTGCAGTGAAGAATTGAAGGAAAAACCAACTCTTGCGGATATGAGAAAGTGGGCTTCAAAGAACCGGAAAAAGTATTTGGTGTTAACATATATGAATTGAGCAATGAGACATTCTTGTTTGAGTTCCCTAATAGATACATGGCGGAACAAACCATACAAGGTCAATGGAGGTGGAAGAATAACATATTCCACTGATCGTGGAGCCCAACAACATGATGCATCTCCCACACTACCTCGTGAGAGAAACATGGATTAGAGCAGTAGGGATCCCCTACATCTATGGTCCAAGAAGATATTTAAAGAAATAGGGAATTATGGAGGATGGAGTGCAGAAGAAGAAACGGAGCTTAAAACCATACGAAATGGGCAAAATCACGTGAAGAACGATGGAAGAAATCTGGCGGAGGTGTCTATTTCTGTGAGGATCAAATATTACTTCCTATTTGGGTGGAGAGCAAACCAAGGTTTGAATTGTCAGGAAAGTGGTAGTGGAAGCTGGAGAAGAGGATGAAGCTTTTTGCCCGCTTAATGACTTTACACAGGGATGGCGCCTACAATCGCACATACAAAAAAACCCTTTTAGGGATTTTGGTACAACTCAAAGATACATGGGCTCTGTGTTGGATTTGGAATGTCTAGTGCAAGTGGGTCATATGAGCAAGATGTGTGCTTTTAAGTGAGAAATTGGATTTGGGCCTTATTCAAAAGCCCAAAACCATCGATGTTTAAAGGATCCAAAGGCCCAGATTATGCAAATTTCAAGTCATTTTTAATGACTTACATGAGGAAAGCTCGACTGATCGAAACCCGAAAGAATGGGCTTTGCTTGCGACATCGAAACTATGCACAATTACAACAATGCACTGCAGAAGAGTACATATGCGAAGGTTGTCACGCTGATATCCAAGATGAAAATAGGAACTGCGATGGCTACGGGAAAGAAATTCACCATTACATTGTGACAGAATGATATTGGCAGAGTACGTAAACAGAGGGGAATGGACTAGTGATACAAAATTCAAATACAAAATTGTTGATTGGGAAGTGGAAGCCGAGCCAATTCGAAGAACAACAAAATTCCTCTTGGGTGCGTGCAGACCGATCAAATTGGGAAGATCTTTGGAATTGATTTCCATGGACATGAAGAGGAGGCCATAGAATTACTTCTCCGGATAGATAGTTGCATAAAGCAAGAAGAATGGAACAAGGCAATCAAGTTAAAAGAACAAAATCAAAGGTGCACAAGAGCTTAAAAGTCTCGCCTCATTTGATGTAAAATTCAAAAGCTCGGGGAATAGAACAAGGGAGGAACACCACTTTAGTTACAAGATGAAGTTTAAAGTAGTGTTGTGGAATGTTCGGGATTGAACAATAAGGAGAAGAGGGAGATCCAAAAGCTTAATTTTCGAATGGAGGCGGACATCATCCGCCTCCAAGAAACTAAGCTTGAGGGAATATTACAGTAGCGAATCGATTGGGAGGTAGATGGATCGGACACGCATGTCCGGAAGCTAGTGGAACAAGAGGCGGAATCATTTTGATGTGGGATGAGAGGGCATGGAAGGAGGTCTTAGAAATAGGAACCTACTCCATTACTTGTAGTTTTGAATCCCAAACACAGAACTACAATTGTCACATAACTGGAGTGTATGCTCCAAACGACTACATGGAGAGTGAGACTAGTGTGGGAAGATTTGGGCTCGCAGTGGGATTATTTGAGGGCCCCGGGCACTGTGTGGAGATTTCAATGTTTCTAGGTATATATCGGAGAAGAAAAATTGCTTGAGAACAAGGGGGTATGAAGGAGTTCTCTTTTTCATGTAAGACATGGAATTGGTGGATTTACAACTAAGATGCCGTATATACCGGTTTAAAGGAGACCAACATGTAGCGACCTCTAGAATTGATAGAATCTTGTTTTTCGAAAGAATGGGATGACAACTTCAATAATCAAACAGATCCTTTGCAAAGGCCGTGGTTCGAGATCATATTCCAATAGCCTTGATTGGTGGAAGTGGGAGAGAAAGAAAAATTATTTTAAGTTTGAAAACCGTGGTTACAATCGTAAGGTTTTGTTGACAAAGTAAAAGACTGGTGGTCATCATTCAGATACTCAGGGAAACCAGACTATGTGTTGGCTCGCAAACTTAAAGCTCAAGCACAAACTTAAGGAATGGAGAAACGAGGAGAGTGGAAACCTTGGCCTACAACGAAAGAAACTGCTAGAACAATTGGCGTAAATGGACATGGAGAGGGAAAACAAAGTGCTTATGTAAGAAGAAATAACAAAAATCTGCAATTCTACTAGAATATGAGGATCCGATTAAGAAGGAGGAAATTGCATGGAGACAAAGATCAAGAATACTATGGCTTAAGGAAGGGGACAAAATACCAAGTTTTTCCACAAAATGGCAAATTCTCAAAAGGTACAATAACATTGATCAATTAATGATACAGGGGAAGTCACTCATGAGCCAAATTAAATTGAAGGAGAAATAATCACTTACTACAAGAAGTCAGATACGTAACCCATACCGTAACCCATACCATGGAGACCTACTCATCAAGATGCAAACCGCCTTGGCCATTACCGAAGAAGAGAAATGGCCCTTCAAGGCGATTCGAGGAAAATAAAGTGCTAACATGCCTAAAGTTATGCGGTGACAAGGCCCCCGGACCGAGATGGTTTCACAATGGGTTTTTTCATCAAGTGTTGGGAGATAGTGAAGCAGGATATAATGGATACTTTTCAAAATTCTATGATCAAGAAGTTTTTGAGAAGAGTTTTAATGCTACATTCATTGCACTTGTACCCAAAAAGAAAAGAGCTAAGGAGCTAAGGACTATAGACCAATCGGCCTTATAGGTAGTATTTATAAAATACTATCTAAAGTACTCACAGAGAGACCAAGGGTGTGATAGACAAACCGGTGGATTCACAACAAATGGCATTCATAAAAGGAGACAAATCATGGACGCAATTTTGATTACTAATGAAGCGAGACTCGTGACTAAACATAAAAACCCGGCATTCTTTGCAAGTTAGACATAGAAAAAGCGTCACGATCATGTTAATGGAAGTACGATGAAGATCTTAGAGGAGGATTTAGACAAAAGTGGATGAAATGGATTATGTTCTCGTATCTCAACAATAAACTTTTCTCGTTTCTAATCAATGGGCATCCTGCGCAGTTTTTTCACTCACAAAGAGGGCTCATGCAAGGTGACCCACTATCACCTTTCCTGCTCCTAATCACTATGGAGGGTCCGAACAGATGATTAAGACAAATAACACAAGAGGATGGTTGAAAGGTTTTGATGTGTCGAGAGATGGTCTGAAAGTTTGGAAGTGACACACCTTCAATATGCCGATGATACACTCATCTTCCGTGGAGCCGAGGAAGAACAATCAAATATTTAAGGGTGATCCCGGTCCTATTTGAGGGGTATCCGCCCGCACATTAATTGGCGGAAAACTTTATGTATCCCATTAATGAGGTCAATAATATGAGTTATATAGCCTCAATTCTTGGGGTGTAGTTGGCACTTTGCCAATAACCTACTGGGCATGCCTTTGGGAGCAAAATCCAAGTCTATTGAAACTGGAATGGCGTGATAGAGAAGTGCGAGCAAAAATTGGCTAGATGGAAATCTCAATACTTATCTATGGGAGGGAGGTTGACCTCATCAACTCAAGACATAATGCTCTACCAACATACATGATGTCATTATTTCCTATTCCAGAGGTCATCAAAAAGTTGGATAGATAAGAAGGAATTTTTGTGGCGAGGTAGCAACGAGAAAAAGATTTCACCGTGAAACGGGAATCTGTAGGTAATCGGGAAAAGAATGGCGATTGGGAATAAAAATTTGATATTTCAAAGTGAAGCACTCAGAATGAAATGGTTGTGGAGGTACTCGTTTGAAGATCCGTTAATGTAGAAAAGAGTGATCGGTGCCAAATATGAGGCAGAAGATAGTTGGATGACCAAGGATGTGACTTCACCTTCTGGGGCTTTATGGAGATCCATAAGAGAATTATGGGAGGAAGTCAAACTTAACTCCAAGGTGAAAGTGGGAATGGAACAAGACCAAATTCTAGAAAGATGAATGGCATGAGTCAGTGTCTGAACTCCTCTTTCCGGACATATATAACCTAGTTCTCTCACAACAAAGGACCATTGCAGATTTGGACAACACAAGGTGGAATTTTGGTTGTAAGACATCTTAATGATAGGAAGTAATGAGAGTGGCAATTTCTTAACATTGTTGGAAACTTCAATGGACTCCAGGCTGAAGAGGATGCATTATGGTGGAAAGGAAGCAACAAAGATATATTTAAAGTAGGTACAACTTACAGGTTGATGGAGCAACCAAGTCAACAGATTCTTACCTAGCCATGGAGACAAATTTGGAAAGGCAGAATTCCTTATAAAGTCTCTTGTTTCATATGGCGGCTAGCTAAGCGAAGCTTTGACACGTGATAATGTTACGAAAAGGGGATAACCTTATGTTCTAGGTGTTTTCTTTGTGGAGAAACATCGAAATCATAACCATCTTTTCTACACTGCAAATTTACTCAACATGAGGGTATTCTTGAGTCTCAAAGGCTTATCCCGGCTATGCCTAGAGAATTATCAAGCCCTAAAAAGTTGGGAGGAGGCAGGAGTGCTAGCTAAAGACAGAACGAGATGGAGAATTATCCTCGCTTCAATGCGGGCAACCTGGAAAGAGAGAAATTCTAGGTGTTTTGAGAGCATAGAGAACAATATGCAGAAAGTTAAACTCAACTGCATTTTATTGTTATGTTTTTGGTGCAATCAATTATACTCAAATGAAACTGTCTCTATAATTGATGTTTTAGATTCAATTTAGATTTAGAATAGTGGAGTTTTGGAGTTCATCTGTATATAAGGTTTAGTACTGCCCATGTACTATCGTGTTATAATACAAAGTTATCAAGTTTCAAAAAAAAAAACTTCCCATGCCGATTTTACAGAAAAAACCCCATTTGCATTGCTCATCCACCATGGTTTTTCCTGATCTCCATTACTGATTTCCGGTGATATCGTGGTCATAATATGCTCAGTCATTTCCTCCGATACATAGTTTAATAGTTTGTCCTTGTCCCACTGATTTCCAACTATGAAACTTCTGACTACCATCTCCTCTTCCCCTCTTCTGTCCTCTTCAACATAATACAATGCCCCTTGCTTTGTCCAGTTATCATACTAGAAGCTCGCGTCTCCCGATTTGATATGCCACCATATATTATGTTCTACATCTTCCCTGATTTTAATCATTTTTTCCACACATGCGAGGCTCCAATCCCCTGAGCCATAATAGGATGCCATTTTTTTTTACAGCATTTATTCCATATGAATTCACTCCATAGGGACTTGGTGGAAGTTCTGAATATCCACCAGAGTTTAGCAAACAAAGCATCTGAAACATCATGGAGCGATCTAAAACCCAAACCACCCTCATCCTTAGGCAAGCATAATGAATCCCATGCAATCTAATGTTTCCCTTTAACTCCTCTTATATGTCCCCAAAAGAATTTAGCTAATATCTTGTGAATCTGATCCACTACCCCTTTAGGGGGATTCATTGCTGATAATAAATAAA
This sequence comes from Solanum pinnatisectum, assembly GCA_035578085.1. Classification (NCBI taxonomy): domain Eukaryota; kingdom Viridiplantae; phylum Streptophyta; class Magnoliopsida; order Solanales; family Solanaceae; genus Solanum; species Solanum pinnatisectum. The sequence continues at coordinate 115,871 of JAWPEI010000105.1, read as the reverse complement.
TAGGCATTGATTGTAGAACATGAGCTATTAAAACATACCTCCCTCCATATGTTAGCAATCTATTCTGCCATCCCATCACACGTTTTGTCACTTTTTTTTATGAGATCTTCATAGTGTGCTATCCTCCTCCTCCCGTAGAATATAGGACATCCAAGATATGTAAATGGGAAAGCTCCTTGAGAAATACTAGTAATTCTCCTAATCTTATGACAGACAGCAATCGGCACATTCTCATGCAAATATACATAACTCTTTGTGAGATTAATGAGTTGCCCCGATACATATTCATATCTCTTCAACACTTTTATCACATTCCTCATCGACCTCTCATGCCCCGAACAAAATGAGATTGTGTCATCTGCATATGACAGGTGATTAATCTCTTTTCTCCATTTAGGCATGCCAAATCTTCTAAAATTCACATCATCATTGAGTCTGTTAAGACTTCTCGCTAGCACCTCCGCCGCTATGATGAACAATATGGGAGATAGGGGATCACCTTGCTTCAATCCTCTCGATGATTCAAAGAATCCAAAGGCCTGCCCGTTGACCAAAATTGAATACCTATTATTTGATATTAATCTCCATACCATATCAATAATTCTTTCATCAAATCCAAAGTTCCTCATAAATTTTGTAAGGAAAATCCATGACACCCTATCGTATGCTTTTGTCATATCTAATTTCACCACCACATTATGAAATTCATTTTTTCTATTAATATCTCCGATAACCTCTTGAGCTCGAGAACATTTTCCGCAATACTTCTTCCTTTCATAAATCCCAACTGATTTTGTGATATGATATTAGAAAGAAATGGTGCTATCCTCGCATGCAACACTTTTGACAAAATCTTGTTAGCAAATGAGCTAAGGCTGATTGGTCTCAAGTCTGCGAACTTAGTAACTTTCTCCTTCTTAGGAATAAGAACCACATTCGTGTGTGTGATAAATTTGGGAATTTCACTTCCACAAAAGAAGGCTGTTACCATCCTCTAGATGTCCCCTTTAATTATCTCCTAGCAGGACTGAAAAAATTCGCCAGAGAATCCATCTGGCCCAAACGCACTGTCCTTATTTAGGCTGAATACTACCTCCTTCACTTCCTCCATAGTCGGTGCCTTTGTCATCTCTTCATTTTGCTCTTTTTATCACCTTTAACATAGAAAAATTTTCAGTTCTGTGCCCTCTTTAAACTGTTCCTTGAACACCTTTACTGCCTCCTCCCCAATGTTTTTTGTAGTATGTATTGTGTCCCCCTGGTCTGTTTGGATCTCCGATATCATCAGTTTTCTCTTTTTTCCTTTTACATGTGAGTGAAAGAATTTTGTGTTTCTATCTCCCTCTTGAAACCACTGCATCCCAGCCTTTTGCTTCCAATATTCTTCTTCTATCTGATAGTATTTCCTTAGCATCCCCTCAGCTTCAGCTAGCTCTACCTTATTTGCCTCCATAGGATTTACCTCAATTTGGTTCTCCTTCACTTTAATAATATCCTCTAAGGTCGCTATTTTCACAAAAATGTTACCATATGTTTATTGTCAGTGCCCACTTCAAATTTTTCATCTTCTGTTGAACTACAGAGAATGGGCTTCCAATCACAGTGGCATCCCATTGTTGCTGCACCACCTCATTAAATTTCTTGTGAGTTTTCCAGAAGTTCAAAAACCTAAAAGGTTTCACTATTTCTTCCTGTACATTCTCACACATCATATGTAATGGAGCATGATCTGATCCCTGTCTTATCTAGTGATGAATTTCACTTGCTAGAAATTGTTGCATAAACTCTTGATTCCCTAGCACCCTATCCAGCCTTTTGAAAATACAATCTTCCTCGATCCTGCCATTCCACCAAGTGTAAGAACTACCTTTGAAATTAATCTCAGAAAGACTGCAAGAGCTGATACATTGAGAAAAATCAGCAATTTCATGTTGTATAACTGGTAGTCCTCCTAATTTCTCCGTTTCATCCAGAATCACATTGAAGTCACCACGCACAATCCATGGCATCTCTACAAATTTCGCAATTTCTTCCAAATCTTCCCAAAGTTCTAGTCTCTCGAGTACACTACATTTGGCATATACTGCTGTAATAACAATCTCCTTTTGACATGATACATGTTGGAATTTGATTGAGATTTGTTGTAATGAGTCACGTACAACTTCACCCTCCCATTCTGAATTCCAGAAGATCCATATTTTTGAAGATGTATTCACTACTGCATTCTCCATCCCTAATTTTTTCCTATACTTCTCTAACTCTTGAGGCCCTTGAAAAGGTTCCATTAGGGCTATGTATGAATAATGATGTCTCCTCCTATGATCCATAAGACGCTCAAAAGATTCTTGAGTGTTCACCGACCTTATATTCCAAAAAAATAGTGTTTTTATCATCATTTGGATGGTGAAGACCTTGCCGAGCTACTCCTTGTATTTATTTGACTCGTCTTTGCTCTTGTGTTCTTCCTTTTTCTGGCTGTGTTTCCCAGCGCTTTCACATGTCTAGGTGACAAATCACCTGTGGCACTTACTTCTTTTACCGATTGTGTCAAATCATCTTCCTCCTCCTCTATTTTATCATCATTGAATTGTATCATCTCCCTTGACTCTCCTTCCTGTGTATCCTCTGTATCCTTGTTCAAATCTAAACTCTTCATTTCTGAATTGACTTGCCTTGTTCCTTGTACCTCCAAATCTTCTGAGTCTCCTATGATCTCCAATGCTTTAGTGCTTTCCTCTTCCCCAACTTTGTCATTTTCATTCCTTTCCCCACTAATCTCCAATTTACTGTCTGTCTCTTTTCTTTGTGAATTCTCCTCTACAATCCTTCCGTCATCCTTTGACTCTTCGATTGCTTTACTGCCACTTTTTCCAGCACTTGGTAATTTTTGCTTGCCAAAAGATTCCTCCATCCTTTTCGTCGCTGACTCCTTTGGCACCTCCGTTTCTTCATGCTGAGTGCCTTGAGTTTCCTCAACTTCGTCTTTGTCCTCCAAGGCACTGTACTTATTGGCATTAACGACTTTTTACCCTTCCTTTCGATTATCTTTTTGGTTCCAGCATTGGACCAGACCCCCTTTGTTAGTGTATTTACCTCGTCCCCCACCTCCTCTATTTCTTTGTTCTTGAAACTCATTCTTCTTGTGCTCCCCTTTCTCCTCTATCTCCTTCTGTGTTCCCATATCAGTTTTCTTATCCTTGATGCTTTTGTCATTTTCCTCTTTCTGTTCCTCCTCCTTAGGATACAATTCTGGATGTAGCACATAACATTCCTTCTCATTATGTCCCTGCAACTTACAGGTCTTGCAGTACTTGGGGATATAATCGTAATTGATTTGAATCCATTTTTCTTTGATTTCACCTGTTGTCTTGTTTCTCACGCCAATGTTGATTCTTTTGGGGAATTCCCCAAGCAAATCCACTTCTACCTTCACCCTCGCACAACTAGGTCTTATCTTATTCCATGTAGCCATATCCACCTGCAATGGCTTTCCTACTGCAGCTGCTAAGGAGAACACTGTTTCCTTTTCGAAAAAATTTGGGGCAACGATGGAAAAGATATCCATGCAATAGCAATTGTGGTTTCCTCTTCTGGATCAAACAATGGATCCCATTTAAGGTTACGCATTGGATAGTACCAATTCTTGTGGCCTATGTTAAAAACAGGTTTTGACAATAAATGTACATAGTCCTCCATACTTGATGCACGAATAAGAACGTATCTACTACTCAATTATCCAATAGTGCAATCGTTCTTGAGTTCATATTGATTTGGTAACAATTTTCTTAGTTCCTGTAAATTAGGCCATCCATAAGAGAATTTCCCTATCACAGCAAATTGTAGATCTTCATTCACTATCATCTGTGACACTTACACTTCCTCCCAAAGTACTCGTGGTTCTCCATGCAAATAAGATATGGGCTTTTGTGGTATCGGTAACTTTTTCAGAGTCGTAGCTTGTAAAGTGGCAGCATAATTCATTCCTCCTGTGGTTGGCATTGGGTTGCTAGCAAAGTTCTGCTGAGCAGCCTCTTTGGAAGGCTGCCCAGTGGCCGGAATGGCCATTAGTGGCGGTGCTGACGTAGGTTTAGGGGGTTACTTATTTTTAGATTTCGAGAGGATTTTCACGCTATTGATCTAAAGGTCAATATTCATTAAACTAAAATAACTCTTAAACCATAGAAAAAAAAAAGAAAATAATATAATGTGTAATGAAGTACTATAAAAGTAAGCTTTAGAAGATAGAAAGAATGCATGATAATAAAAAGATATTCATTTGAAAACGTTATTGCAATAAATTACTTACAATTAAACGCTGAAGTTCAATATTTTAAGATAATTTTTCTAATATATAATAGAAAAAGGGCAAAAATACCCATAACCTATTGAAAGGCTCAAAAATACTCGCCTTCCACCTTTTGGTCTAAAAATACCCTCCACCTTTGTTTTTGGTTCAAAGATACCCCTCTTTCCACCTTTTGCTCTAAAAATACTCTCAACCAAAATTTAATTGAATTGAATTCTTTTACTAATTAGTTAATTCTTTTATTTGTTCTAAAAGACAATTTTTAATTTATTCAAATTCTTAATATTAGTTCATCTTAAAAAGTTTAAAATATTTAAGTCAAAATATATAAATATAATGTAAAATAAAATAAAGAATTATTGTGTAAAAATTTGTTTCAGTTGCATATCCCCCCTCCCCCTCCCCCTCTGGGTGTTGTATAAGATGATGAAATACAAAGTGTAGTGGAGTAATATTTTGTATCCAATTTATAAAGAGAGAAATTATGTACATGAAAGGTTGTGATTGAATGTGTTTAATGGTAGAAGCTAAAAGGTTTAACAATTAAAGAGAAAATGCTAAGTTGTAATCTAACCATATGTTTGGTCTAGTTTAATTTTCATCATTGATGTAATTTTAAAAGTTAGTAAATAAATTTTTAATTTAAAAAAATTGGTGAAAGATATTTTCTTAATCCAATTTTGAACTTGAAACCTTCCCACTTTTAATAATATAGTTAATAGTTATAGCTATACTAGTTTGTCAACACCAACTCATCGGACCGTGCAAGCACCTACTCTAACACCTAGATAGGAGAACCCTTAGCACACAATCTACATTAAAACATGTGGAAATGAATGATTTACTACAAAAACTCTTTAGCACTTTAAAACTTCATTAAACACCAAACTTTAATAAAACCCTTTTTTTACAACAGACTGAAAACTTCCCAAGGAACTAATCTAAATAGGTATAAGAGCTACTAAATGAGTACAATTTATACAAGAAAATAAGACACAACTTCCATGATAAAAAAGGAAAATTGAAAGTTGTCGGAGATTAGAATAGTATCAGTGGAAACACACGTATAAGTAGACATCATCGGTCGATCCGAACTTACCACATTATATTAGTTGACATTCAAAAGGGAACATGTAATATGAAATTTACACCACCCAAAGTTTCTATCCACGTGCTTTCATCATCCGAGGTATAATACCCACAAACTAATGCACTTTGAAACCAACCTACTACCTTATTCTGTTGTCAACGTTAACATTTAAACATGCAACCCTTTTGCCCCTACCTATGATGTCACCCTAAGGCTTTCCAAGCCTACATGTGATATTACCCTAAGGCTTCCCAAGTCTACTTGTAATGTTACCCTAAGGCTTACCTGTGATGTCACCTTCATATCAGATTATAACCTAACCCTTATATCACTTAGAGATTTCCCATGTACAAAACTATTACTAACTATATTAACCAACCTGCTAATCTTCCTCAAGTTCTCGTGACAACACCTTGGTACCTGACCCATTTTAGTAAACCATATGCAAGACCCTTACTAAACCACTTTCATTCAAATTTCTCTTATCAAATATGTTCAATAAATCGAACAATCATAACAAGTCCCTGCATTTAAACTATGCACCAAACCCTTGGTCATCAGCCTGACCTAGTAATCACAACTTAACAAAAAGTTAACATACAATTATACTCACAAGTATAACATAGTTCAGACTCCCATTTCTCACCTTGGATTCATATGCACAACCTGCAATACAATAAATGCATGCCAATCACATATAACAACAATCACGATACATAGAATCTCAATCACAATATCATGAAATCAATCCATACATGAAACATGTCCTACATGATAACAAATGCACATACCTAATCCTCTCATGGAACCATAAACAAATACCTAGTCCTCTCATAGAACCCACACTTAATCTGTTAGTGTACCGCGTGGTATCCGAGTCATCCTTAGTTAGTGTACCAACGTGGTATTCGAGTCATCCTTAGTTAGTGTACCAACGTGGTACCCGATCCAATTATTGTTAGTGTATCGGTGTGGTACCTTAGCTAATCATATATGGGTATCTCCGTATCATGTGTGGTATCCGAGCTAACCATTAGTATATATCAGGCGTGTTATCTGAGCCAATTATAGGGATATCATCTACTAGGCGTGGTTTCCGAGCCAATCAACAATCACAAACAACATGAATAATCACAATCACAATGACCGACCACACTTAACACCACAAGTAACTTAAAAAGAGGTTCATTTCATGAGATTATCACATGAAGACATTTCACATTCACCCTTTATTTTCTTGAATAGGCATTACACAAGCATTTCACATAAAAAAGTCAACATGAACACACACACACACATATATATACCCATATATACATATACCAATATCCCAACACTGGACCCATTTTATGAGCAAACATTTATTTATGGAAATTATCTCCCAATTCCCACGAACTAATACTCTTTCCGCTCATTATATTCCCTTGATTACCACAAGTCCCTGAAATGACTATAACCCAACAACTTCATAACACTTAAACTTATAATTAACAGCAAACCACCCCAACAAGAAAACTCAATGTTAAAAGTTAAGAACTAGAGAACCGCTCCCTAGTCATCATCTTTCTCGCCTTAACAACAATAAACAACAACCTTTAACCATTCAAACTCCATGCCCAAAACCCAAGGCATGAAACCTCTTGTCAATCTATTATATAACATGCAATTGGAAACATGTCTTAACTACTCAGTTAAGAAAACCTAGCCTACCTGGGAATCAAGCAACTACTGCAAAAGTCTGATCGTGTGCCTTGACTCATTTTTTGAAATTTTAGTTTGTTCTTGGTCTAAAATAATAGTATAATACAAAATAATTCACAAATAGCCTAAATATTTTCGAATCATATCCAAATATCTAACCCTAAGCTAACCTCATAAATTTTTCATCCAAATCTAGGGGATTTCCACCTTAATTCACCTAAAACTACCAATTCCATAGTTACATTAGTGAATTGCGGTAAATAAATCAGGAACAAACATTCGTAAGATTAGCCCAATGTCTTTACACCCTAAAATCCTCATAAATACGAATTTTCCCCACATTAAAATGAATTCAAACCATCCCCTAAGGCTACAATTATATATTCTAAGGCATATAAATTAAACTACAAAAGTACGAGATCAGATTGCTCACCTTTAAGAAGTTTCTTGATAAAAACTGTTGAAATTTTCCCTAGGTTAACTTTCTAACCCCCACCATGACCAATCTAATATTATTCTAAGGATTAAAGAATCAAACGGATGTTAGATTGATAGGAGGACTTACCTTGAAGGAGGAAATTAATGAAAAACTGAAGAAATCGCCCCTCCCTTGCCCTAACTTTACCTTGAATGAGTTTTGGGAGTAAAATAACATTTTAGGTCTAAAAATTACATTTAACTGCATGTATCCCCACTGTAGTGGCCCTGCTATAACGGCCTAATTCCCACTAAAGTGGCCTTAGCTTTTCAGTACATACAATCTCTGGTAAAATGACCATAATTCATTACTACGGACTCCAAATGATGCAAAGACTCATATACCTTTAATTTGATAGGTTACATGCCATCTAATTCATTATAGTCTGATATATATAGTCATTTGAAGTTGACCCTAGTTAAACTTAAGCCCAAAACTAAATCGGTAGGGCACCTCAACTAACTTTCTTATAGGAGCATTGGACCTTAATTCTTGACTAATGCACTCATATACCAAGGAAATTGATCCTAACCCTATGACGAATGAGATTTGTAAACCTTTACTGCTGATATTTTCGGTAATGACGAAATATGTCGTTATATAGTTATTATTAATTATTATAGTTATAATTATAGTTATTGGATATGTGAGTTGCACATGTATTCCATGCAAATTAGTAGGAATATTTTAAAATGATATTGTTCATATTATAATTTCCTTGTAATGAGTTACATTAAATATGAAGGGACAAAATATAAGCTCAAATTGATGAATATTTGAACCTCTTCAAACTTAGTTATATAAATACGACTATCAAAACGAACTTTCTGCTTAGTCAACTATTTTATATTCTTAAACGTTAATACATCTGTCAAACCGAGTTATCAAATTAGATAATTATTTTATCTTCTAAATGTTTCAATCACCTAAAATTAACATGTGCCTTTTACAGTCATATACAAATCAATAAGTCATTAATGAAAGTACTATTTTGTAAAATATTTAAAGAAATTCAATCAACATATCTTTCTTAGTATGGCTAGTATATCATTATCAATGATCATGGTGTAACAATAACAACAAATAGTGTAATTTCACAAGTGGGGTCTGTGATAGATAGTGTGTATGCAAAAATAACAATAAGAATTGAGGCTAAATAAATAATTAGTAATAATAATCTAAATCTAAATCTAAAAATAAAAAAATATAAGAGTAATAGTAATGCTCTAAAAATGAGAAAGCAATACATAATTATCATGATGTAAATATGCAAAAATTAGAAGTTATTTGAGATACATATACCTAATACTTATGTCCAATGGATATGTCAAATATGATTTATTGAAATTATAATTGAACGTACATGGATCATTTGTATGAATCATGTTTGTTATGGCCTTGGTATGGACTGGCTAGATGTTTTCAGTTGACTTGTAGAACCAGAGTTGTGAAATTTTAATTGCTGAATGAATTTGTCATTAAATGGAAGGGTAGTACCTTAGGTTAGACTATCTCTTGCCTTAAGGACAGAAAAATGATTTCTAAGGGTTGTATGTATAATCTAGTTTGGGTTAGGGATATCAATTCCAAAATCCCAACTCTTCAGTCAGTCCCTATAGTGAATGAATTCATCGAAGTGTTTCCCAAAGATCTTCTTGGAGTTCCTCCCAAAACGGAAATTAACTTTGGAATTGACGTTCTTCATGATACCCAACATATCTCCATCCCTCCTTACAAAATAGCTCCAACTGAGCTTAATGAGTTGAAAGATCAGTTAAAGGACCTTCTAGATAAAGGTTTCACGAGACCTAGTGTCTCTCCGTGGGGTGCTCCAGTTCTTTTCATGCAAAAGAAAGATGGTTCTCTTAAAATGTGTATTGATTATTGTTAGTTGAACAAGGTCAAAATCAAGAATTAGTATCCTATCCCAATGATTGACGACTTGTTCGATCAACTTCAGGGTTCTAGTTTTTTTTTCAAAGATAGACCTCATATCAGGCTATCAATAACTCAGAGTTAGAGAATGTGACATCCAGAAGAAAGCTTTCAGGACTCGGTATGGTAACTACGAATTTTTGGTTATGTCTTTTGGACTAACAAATACTCCTGCAACTTTCATGGGTTTGATGAACTTGGTGTTCAAACAATATTTGGATATATTCATCATTGTTTTCATAGATGACACTTTGATCTATTCTTGGAGTGAGAATGTACATACATATCATTTGAGGATTGTCTTGCAGATTCTTAAGGACCATTAGTTGTTTGCTAACTTTAGTAAGTATGAGTTTTGGTTGAATTTTGTAACATTGCTTGCCCATATAGTCTTTGGAGAAGACATTCAAGTTGATCCTAAAATGACCGAAGTAGTTAAAAACTGGCCTAGACTTCTTTCTACCTTAGATATTAGGATTTTCTTGGGCTTAGTTGGTTACTATAGACGATTTGTTGAAGGATTTTTCTCTATTGCTTTTCCATTGACTAGTTTGACTCAGAAGAAAGTGAAATTTTAGTTGTCTCAAGCTTGTGAGAAGAGTTTTTAGGAATTGAAGACTTGACTTATGTCAACCCCATTTTTGAATCTATCGGAAGGTTCATATGGTTTTGTAGTGTATTTTGATGCCTCAAGGATTGGTCTTGGCTGTGTGTTGATGCAACATGGTAAGGTCACAACTTACGCTTCTAGGAAACTCAAGGTTCATGAGAAGAATTACCTGACTCATGATTTAGAGTTGGTGGCAGTGGTATTTGCCTTGAAGATTTGGAGGCATGATCTCTATGGTGTTCATATGGAAGTGTTCACCGATCATAAGAGTCTTCAATATGTGTTCAAACAGAAGGACTTAAATCTTTGCTAGAGGAGATGTCTCGAGTTGTTAAAGGATTATCACATGAGTCTCCTTTTTAATCCGGGTAAAGCAAATGTAGTTGCTGATGCCTTAGTAGATTGTCCATGAACAATGTAGCTCACATTGAAAATGAGAAAAAAGAGTGGGTTTGTGATGTTCACTAACGTGGTCGCTTGGGAGTTTGTTTGGTTGATTTAGAGGATGGTAGAGTTATTGTTAAAAATGGGTCAATAAACTCTTGTGATGTTAAGGCAAAACATGAAATGATCCGACTATGGTTGAATTGAAGAAAGCATCTATCAAAAAAGCTATTGGAGTTTTCTCCCAAGGGGGAGATGGTATGCTTCATTATTAGGGTCGATTATGTGTTCTAGCTATTGATGGGTTGAGTCAGTAGATACTATCAGAAGCTTACAGTTCTCGATATTCTATTCACTTGGGAGCCACTAAAATGAACTGTAATGGATGGGAAGTCGATTTATGGAATGGGATGAAGAAAGATATTGCGAAATTAGTGGCTAAGTGTCCAAATTGCTAACAAGTTAAGGTTGAGCATCAAAAACTAGGCGGTATGACTCAGGATATTAGCATTCCCACTTAGAAGTGGAAAGATTTGAATATGGACTTTAGCAAAGGTTTGCCTCATGCACATCGTCAGTATGACTCCATTTGAGTAATTATTGACCGAATGACTAAGGCCTCATTTGTTTCAATTAAGATTAAGACTCCTGAATCAGAATACATATATGAATATTAAGATGTGCATTAAGATCTATATATCTACCCATCTGAATATTAAGATGTTTTCTCTAGATCTGAACGCTAAATGATTAAGATTGTTTGTTTTCAAGATCCGACTCTACATATAAAATTGAACACTATATCATTAAAATATTATAAAAATCTCATTCAACAAAATAATATTATCTTTTAATAGAAAATAATTTTTTGAATATTTATATTTGATTAAGATAAATTAACTATCTGATATGCAAAAAACCATGTTGAAACTCCATTACTTTTTTTGCTAGATAAAAAGTTTTACATTAAAGTTCCAACTTTCAACTATTTTTTTAACATCTTCTTGAAATCCTAAAGGCCAATTCAGTAAGAAGAAAACCTGGCTACAACTAAAAAAAATGAAAACTCACGGATGTATTTCTTTTGTTTTATTTAAGTAAAGCAATATCAACTTAATTGGGTATGTTTTGCATTCTCGGCCAATATTTCTAAAAGAAGTTCGTTAGAGTTTCATTGCGTATTTCAAAATAAAATAATTTTAATCCAAAAATGGGAGGTCTAACTGTTTTTATTTCAACCTCATATACATGACTCTTTGTTTCAAGTTTCAACTATGCATATGATATTTATCGATATGTTTGACAATTCACTTAAATTATTTGAGTTTGGTGCTTAGACAAAAAATTTCACCACAAGCAAATGATCCTTTCAAATTCAGAGTCTAAGAGAAAGTACAATTTTAATTGAAATTTATATAGAGAGGATCTGAAAAAAGAGGGAGAGGCAGAAACATGTCGATTGCTGTATGATAGGGAGAGGCTGAGTGCAGCGTGATATTTTCATGGAATACGACATATTAAATGAGTCTGAATGGTGTTAAGACTCTTCTGTAGATTTGATTCATTCAGATTATTTTAGATTTATCAAGAGTCATTTTTAAAAAAACAAACAAATAGACTTAGTGAGCTGAATCTGAATGATTAGAATTTTGTCCTAAAAACAAATGCACTTAATGGGATAAATCTAAATGTTAAAGATTCAGACCATCATTAAGTACAAGACTGATCCTATATTGCTTCAATTGAATGGGGCAGTTCGTCAGTAGAAAGTTGAGGTTTTCTCCCAAGGGGGAGATAGTGTGCTTCGCTACCAGGGTCGTTTATGTGTCCCTAAGGTGGGTGAGTTGATACATCAGATCCTTACAGAAGCCTATAACTCCAGGTATTCTATTCATCCAGGTGCCACTAAGATGTACCGTGATATGCGAGAAGTTTTTTGGTTGAATGACATGAAAAGGGGTATAGTAGATTTTGTGGCTAAGTGCCCAAATTGTCAACAGGTGAAGGTGGAACATTAGAAACCAGGAGGTATGACTCAGGAGATTAACATTCCTACATGGAGGTGGGAAGTGATAAACATGGACTTCATTACGGGTTTACCTCGTACTCGCATGCAACATGATTCCATATGGCTAATAGTAGATAGAGTTACTAAGTTCGCTCACTTTTTGATTGTTAAGACTACAAATTCGGTGGAGGACTACGCCCAGCTTTACATTAATGAGATAGTTAGGTTGCATGGGGTTCCTTTGTCTATCATCTCAGATAGAGGTCCTCAGTTTACCTCTCATTTCTGGAAGTCATTTCAGAATGGTCTTGGTACTCAGGTAAATCTTAGCACAATATTTCATCCACAGACGGATGGTCAGGCAGAGCGTGACATACATACTATAGAGAATATGTTGAAAGCTTGTATGATCGATTTTAAAGGAAGTTGGGATGATCACCTACCTCTTATAGAGTTCGCCTACAATAATTGCTACCATTCCAATATTCAAATGCCCCCTTATGAGGCGTTGTATGGGCGTAGATGTAGATCTCCAGTCGGTTGGTTTGAAGTAGGTGAAGCAGCATTGATAGGGCTAGATTCGGTTTATGATGCGATGGAAAAAGTTCAACTCATCAGAAATAGACTTAAGACAACCCAGATGTAAGAAGAGTGGACTTGGAGTTCCAAATCGATGATTGGGTTTTTCTAGAAACTATCACCTATGAAGGGGGTGATGAGATTTGTCAAGAAAGGGAAGCTCAGTCCAAGATATGTAGGTCCTTACAAAATCTTGAAAAGAGGTTGTAAAGTGGCTTATGAGGTAGAGTTGCCAGCAGAACTAGCAGCAGTCGATCCAGTCTTTCACATTTCCTTGATAAAGAAGTGTGTGGGTGATCTAGCGTCCATAGTACCTTTAGAGAGTGTGGCTGTGAAGGATAGTCTCACTTATGAGGAGATGCCAATTGAAATTCTTGATCGTCAGGTTCGAAGGTTGAAAAATAAAGAAGTCGCTTCAGTTAAGGTTTTATGGAGGAGTCGGTCCATAGAGGGAGCTACTTGGAAAGTAGAAGCAGCCATGAAGGCCAAATATCCTCATCTCTTTCCTTCCGATTCCATTCCAGCTTGAGGTAATAGTTCCTCTCCTGACTTTCAATTATTCCTGTGTAAATTCAGTCTTAGTAAATTTTCTTTAGTTATACTTGCATTTTCAGTATTTCCATGTTCTTGAAACTTAGTTCAATCAGATTTTAGTTTCCAATACCTAGTGGTAGGGTCGTAACTCTTTCCCTCCATACCCAGCTATTTTAGTCTTCATTCGAGGACGAATGTTCCCAAGAGGGAGATAATGTAACACTCCAAATTCTAAAAGAGACAAAATAGAGATTTTCAGAAGTTGCGGTTACCACTAACGGAGGCCACCTACGGACCGTAGGTTGACCCATAGACCATAGGTGGGGTCTGTGGTTTGCCACCTGCAACTCCCTCCCCAGAACCCTAGAAAAATTTTGCTAAGTCTAGAATCACGTCAGGACCTACGGACCGTAGGTGGGGACCATGGTCCGTGGTCCAGGTTTGTGGTTCAGGCCCCCTAGAACCCATCCTCTTAAGCTGAATGACGTCTGACCTGGTCCGTCTGTCATTCTCGTCGTTGGCCTAGACATTTTTTAAGTTAGGGGTCATTTGGTCTTTTCCCCTATGTGTTGGACACCTAAATTACGCCATTTAACCCCTAAACTATGTTGTTTTGGTTAGTTTAAGTCTAGTAACTAAATAAGAACTTACCCCAGTCAATTCATTCTCCAAAATTCATCCAATTAGAACGAAAAAAAGGAGAAAACAGTCAACCGAACCATCTCCAAGAATGCAACAAGTTTTCCTCAATTCCATCCCCGAAATCAAAAGATTTCTACGTGGAATTTGTCACCAGTTATGTGAGATTTAACTAGTGGGTTCCTTTCACCCATTAGGTTCCTAGAATTCAGTCAGATTCTTGATTCCCTTCATATTATTTAGACCTAGGGTTTCTTGAGCTCTAGAGAATTGCTGTGATTTAGCTATTGTAGTGCTCTTACTCAGATTATCATGTTTTCATAACATTGTTGCTTAGTTCCTTGCATGAAATTCAAAACCCTAGTTGTGTAGATTCGTTTAGTTTAAGAATTACACTAGCTAGGATAGAAAAACATATACACATGCCTTAGTTTTCAAATGTTTCATTATCAGTACTTAATGTTGCAAATTTTTAGTTAGCATGTTAGAATGTTGAGCTATCTAGTATATTTTAGTTATGTTCTATTGTACACATTTTCAGTTGGGAGTAGGCTTAACACCTAGTTGGACTAGGGTCAGTCACCCTCATAGTCCTAGAACTACGTGCCCCCGTAGATTTATAAGTCCCCTCTGTTGGGCATCAGATTTAGTGATCACACCAGTCATGCCATTATACCCTTGGCAAGGTATATTGGGTCCTTTTGATGGGGCACATACATCGGACTCTACGTTTAGCTCACGTGGTTTTATGTCAGTTAGTAGTAGCTCCCACAGTCAAACTCTAATGCATTTGACCAGATTTTCAGATATATGTTCAGTATTTAGTGTCAGCATGAAATGTACTTGGTCTTTGCATTCAGTTTAGTTCATATTCAGTATATTTTAGTATCTTCATCATGTTTAGATTATATTATTGCTTAGTATGCTCTGTTCAATTATATGTTTGTTCAGCTTTATCTTATCCTGCATGCTCAGTACCCTCCAAGTACTGACGCATACTCTGCGCTACATAGTTTTGTGATATAGGTTCAGGTCCTCAATATTCAGATCACATGTAGATCAGTTCCTGATCCGTTTTTAGCAGCATCAGTGGTGAGTCCTCATACTTAGAGGAGAATAAACATGTTTTTTATTTTAGTTTCTCATTTTTGTTTCAGTTTTACTAGAGTTAGTTGGGGCATGTCCCAGCATCTCTAGTCAGTTAGAGGCCTATTTTAGACATAGTATTAGATTCAACTTTAGATATAAGTTTTATCTTTCAGTTGTTATTGAACTCTTAGTAAATTTCATATATTCAGATGAGTTGGGTATTCCCCATCATTTAGTTATCTCATGATTTAGCTTCCGCATTAATTTATCTTTGATAGACATATTTAGTTTTGCTTATGATATACCAGCTCAGGGTTAGCTTGGGGTCATTCGTGATCCTACGTCCCTGTTTACGTCAAGGGGGTAGTCTCGGGGAGTGATAGTCTCATCCAAACTGGCACCAATAACTTTTCTACAACTTTTTCAACTTCTAACTAACTTACCAATTTCCAAGGTGTTACAATATCTCCCTATTGGGAACAATCATCCTTGAATGAGATCCAATTAGGCATAAAAAGAGGGTAGGGAAATAACTAATCAATCCAACACAATTGTAATAACACACAACAACATGCAAAATTCTTAAAACCGAGGGAAGGACTGATTCTAGACTAAATCTCGAAGTAAGAACAGAGTGCATGAATATGCATACATATAGAAAAAATAATAATGGATGAAATAGATGAATTTGAATGATTACTTAGGAAGACTTAATAGCTTGAACTGAAAATGAATTGGAGGTAAAGAGGTGAGGGTATCTAGCTTTCACATCCTCTTCGGCTTCCCATGTGGCCTCTTCAACAAACTGATTCTTTCCATAGGACTTTGACTGATGCAACTTCTTTGGTCCTTAACTTGTAAACCTCCTGATCAATGAATTGAACCGAAACTTCTTGATATGACAAATTGTCTTTCATACCAATACTCTTACTAGGCACAATGAGTGAAGGATCGCCCAAGCACTTCTTAAGCATGGAGATACTAATTAAATACTGGATGGACAATCGCTAAACTTGATGGTAACTCCAACTCATAAGACATGTTACCAGTCCTTTTTGATATCTAGTAGGGGACAAATATCGTGGACTGAGCTTCTCTTTGTTACAAAACCTCATAACATCCTTCATAGGTGAAGCCTTCAGATAGACCCATTCATCTACATGAAACTCCAAATCTCTTCTTTATTATCGATATAGGATTTCTGGTAACTATTGTTCTAAGCAAAGTCTATGGAAGGCACTTGGGCATCCTAAATTCCTTTGTAATCAATGACACAAGCTCTCAACATATACTCTAGGGTTTGAGTTGTGCACTCTACTTGTCCATTCGTTTGAGGATGAAAAACAGTACTAATGTTTACCTTCGAACCCAAACCTTACTGAAATGTCTTCCAAAACTGGGTGGTAATTGAGCAGCCCTATCTAAAATAATGGACATAGGAACTTCATGAAGTTGGACTACCACATGAATGTTCAATCTAGCATATTTATCTACTGAATCTTTAGTCTTTACTAGCAAGAAATGGGCTGATTTAGTCATTCAATCTACAATCACCCAAATTGAGTCATGTTGTCTGCGAGATCATGATAACCTAGTAATAAAGTATATATTAATCATCTCCCATTTCCATTGTGGAAGGGCTGTGTTCTGAGCCATACCACATTGTCTCTGGTGCTCAACCTTATCTTGTTTGGCAATTTGGAAATTTAGCAACGAAACTTGCAATACACCTCTTCATTCCACTCCACCAATAGACTCTTCCCAATTGTTGGTACATCTTCGTAGAACCTAAATGAAATGAAATCCCTGGAACTCTGAGCTTCTTCCATGATTCTTTCTTGGAGATCATCTACCTTTGGAACACAGAACTTACCTTGATACCTTAACACATCATCTCTCCTTTGTTCAAAAGCCATCACCTTGTATCTTATGAACACTTGCCTTTAACTCAAGTAGGTTGAAGTCTCTGTCTTACTTGTCCTTCATTTCCATCACAAGGGATGATTCAGACCTATACATTACAACAACCCAACCTTCACTAGAGTCTACCAAACAAACTTCCAAATGTTGAAGTCTATGCACTTCCTTTGCAACCTCTTTCCTTTCTTCCTCAACATGAGCAATACTTTCCATAGACAACCTACTAAGGGTATCAACTACAACATTAGCCTTACTTGGGTGGTAGAGAATACTCATGTCATAATCCTTAAGTAATTCTAGCCACCTCCTCTGCCTAAGATTAAACTCCTTCTGACTAAAAATATACTGAAGGCTTTTGTGGTCAGTTAAACATCCACATGTATGCCATAAAGATAGTGACACCATATCTTGAGAGTGAACACCATTGTTGCCAACTCAAGATCATGAGTTGGATAATTCCTTTTATGGATTTTAAGATATCCGGAGGCATAAACTTTAACTTTACCATTTCACATCAACACACAACCAAGCTCAACTCTGGACTCATCATAATAGAGAACAAAATCTTTTGTACTCTCTAATAGGGTCAACATTGGAGCAACAACAGATCAAGTTTTCAATTCTTGAAAGCTTTTCTCACAAACCTCACACTATTGAAACTTAGCATTCTTCTGAGTAAACTTAGTCAGTGGGGATGCAATAGATAAGAACCTCTCGATGAACTTTCTGTTGTAACTCGTGAAACCCAAGAAGCTTCTTTTGTCAATTGGGGATGTGGGTCTAGGAAAATTCTGTACTGCCTCAACTTTCTAAGTGTCAACTCGAATACCTTTGCCAGATATGGCCTAAGAATGCCACAGATTCAAGCAAAAATTCACACTTCAAAAATTGGCAAATAACTCCCGATCCTTGTGAGTTTGGAGGACTATTCTAAGATGATCGACTTGGTCCTCTTTATTTCTAGAGTAAACCAGGATGTCATCAATGAGCACAATAACAAACATATCCAGTGTACTTCTTAAAACTCCATTCATGAGATGCTTAAATATTGCAGGAGCACTCGTCAAACCAAAGCACATGACAAGGAACTCATAGTGACTACCATGGGTTCTGAAAGTTTATTTTGGAATGTCACTTTCCCTTACTCTTAACTAATGATAGATGAATATGAGGTCTATCTTAGAGAAATATGTGGCACCTTGAAGTTGGTTGAATAGGTCATTGATTCTGAGAAGAGGGGTATGTATTCTTTGTGGTGACCTTGTTAAAATGACGACAATAAATTCACATCCTAAGGGAATCAGCTTTCTTTCACATGAATAAGACCAGAGCACCCCAAGGTGAGGCACTTAGTTGGATAAAATCCTTATCAAGGAGATATTTCAACTTCAGTTATAACTCTTTTAAATTAGCTTGATCCATTATATATGGAGGAATATAGATGTGTTGGGTTTTTGGAAGGACGTCAATTTCAAAGTCTATCTCCCTTTAAGGAGGGACTCCATGAATATCATTGAAAAAGACTTCTGGGAACTTATTTTCAACTAGAACTGACTAAAGAGATGATGTCTCAACACTAGAGTCATTGGCTCTGACTAAGTGATATATGCACCCCTTGGAGACTAACTTTCTCACCTTAAGGTATGAGATGAAACAACCTCTAGGCACTGTTGGGTTACCTTACCACTCTTAGACATGCTCATTAGGAAACTAAAACTTGACTATTCGGGTCCTACAATTGATTGAGGCATAACAACCATAAATCCAATCCATGCCTAGAATGACATCAAAATCCATCATGTCTAATTTGACTAAATCAACCATGGTGTCTTTAGGATAGATAGAGATGGTACAATTTAAATAGACTCTTTATGCTAGAATAGACTCACCAATAGGTGTGGAGACACTGAAAGGCTCAAGAAGTCGTAAGGGACAAGTTCCAAACCCTATGACTATATAAGGACTCACAAAAGACAAGCTGGCACCTCGATCAAGTAATGCAAAAACATCAATAACAAAGATGTTAAGCATACCAATGACAACATCTGGCGAGTTCTCCTGATCCTAAAAACTGTAGATAGCATACAGATGGTTTGTACCCCTATATGTTCTTGAAATAGAACCCCTTTGAGCAACTTTATTTCATGGAACTACTAAAGAAGATTTGACACTATTGTGCCATTGCCTTGCTTTTCCTTGGGTCAGTCCCTTAAAGTGACCCATCTGACCACATATAAATCACCGATTCATGTCATAATGATACTATCCTGGATGGTTCCTACTACACTTAGCACAAGGTGGGCTTTAAGTAGGCCCTTGTGCCATACTGCTCTGCGATTGAGAACCCTAAGCTCTGACACTCTGAGAATTCTGGAACCTCTGATCATTTATGTTTCTAAGTGCAGGAGCACTAGCCGATGATGGAGCAGGTCTAGTTGACATTTTCTGAAAAAGGACCTATTGCCATTCCCACCCTTCTACTGACTATACTCATGACCTACTGATTTTACCCTCTTTTTCTGGTAGTACTCTTTATCCCTTAGATTGATGACACTGTGAGACTGGAGACATCCATATCATTGATCAAGAGTACAACTTTGCATTCCTTCTTCACATGCTTATCTAACCCAGAGATAAACTTCCTCAGTTTGGAACTCATGTTTGAGACCATCTCTAGAGCATATTGAGACAGTTGCACAAACTTGAGGCCATACTCCTTCACCTTTAGCTCCCCTTGCTTTAGGTTTACAAACTCTTCTGCCTTAGCCTCTCTCAACTCTTAGGGAAATAAGTGATCTAGGAAGGTCTCCTTGAACTCATCCAAATTAATTTCCCCTGGATATTCACCATGGCTCTTCTCCCATTGTTCATACCAAATATGTGCTCTTCGTGATGTTCAACTCCTTCAATCTGGGTATCATGCATTGCATTGAGAATTTTCCATATCTCATCAATAAAATTCTGAGGATCCTCTTCTACCTTAGACCCTGTGAATACTAGAGGATTCATCCTCAAGAAATCTCTGATCCTGGTCGCAACAAGTAACTCTTGGGAACTGGAGTAAGTGCCTATGGTGCCCTAGTTTCCTGATTGAGTAGCCAACAACCAAGTGAGCATCTAAATAGCTCCCTTAAACTCATCCTGTGAAGTAGGAGCAGGCTACTGAGTAGGTGCCTATGGAACCCTTGTAGTGCTAGCAGGTACTTTTTGTGTCCCAACACTTATACCCTAATCAGTTTCGCGAGTTCCATTTTTGGTCTGAATTCTAGTTGGTGGAGGAATATCACTAGCAGTGGTTCAATAGGAACCTCGGTACTTGCAGCATTACACTGACTGGTGGTACTCTTAGTAGGCATGATCTGCAATATGATAACGTATAAATTAGAAGAAAACTTTGTTAAAGTTAATCTCTATAACACGAATCAGACTATGAAAGAAGGGTAGTATTTCCTAATGTCATGTAGCCTCCTTATTATTGATGTGGAACACTTCACATCGATAAAAATGACACTACTAGACATGACTTGTAACACCTTAGATTCAAAAAGATAGGAAGTTACAGCTTTTTAGGATTTGGTGCCAGTACCAACAAAGCCACCAACGTCCTATGGATTGACACACGATTTGTAGGTAGCTCCGTGGGTGACCAGTACAAATTTTTCAAAAGTGTCAAGTTCCAGTACTTTTATATAGTTCACCAGGATGGTCTGTTGTCCTATCCACGAGTTGTAGGTAGGTCTCGTAGGTGAGTCCAAGACTTAGAGAAATTTTAGAGTCAAAAGTTGAGACCTACGGATGAGATGTACGACTTGTAGGTGGACCCATGGACCATACATGGGTCTATCATTGGGAGTCCAAAATTAGTGGTCTTGGATCTCACTAAGGACCAACCAGGACGGTCTGTGGTCTAACCAACGGACCATAGGTCTGGTCGTTGGTGAGGTCGACAATTATTTTT
This sequence comes from Solanum pinnatisectum, assembly GCA_035578085.1. NCBI lineage: Eukaryota > Viridiplantae > Streptophyta > Magnoliopsida > Solanales > Solanaceae > Solanum > Solanum pinnatisectum. The sequence continues at coordinate 94,640 of JAWPEI010000105.1, read as the reverse complement.
AAGGGCTTTTGGGCCTTTTTCTAATTATTCTAGCTCAATACTATGTCATTTTACCCTCTATTAGAAACCCTATTTAAGGAGTTTTACCCCAAAATCACCCTATTGAATTCATTCTCTCAAATTCCTAAAAGAAGAACAAGTTCATCCTCTCCAATATTTCTCTTTCTTGAAGCTTGAAGAACAAGACGAGGGTTTCAATATCGAGTCTCCAATTCACCATTTCTTGTGGGATTTGAAATCCAAGGTATGATAGTCTTTATGTATGGATCTTTTTTCCCCAAAGAGTTCCTAAATTCTCCAATTTACAAGTTAGAAATCTCCATTTGAAGTTAGGGTTTTCATATATGTCATTGGTTCCTTTATATGTTGACTCAATTGATTGTTTTATGAACTATTATGCATGAATTGAGACAATTCTATGATTTTAATATGAATCCTCATGAACATATGCATAACCCATATTTTCTAAGCTAAGATGATATAATGTGGGTTTTGAACTATGGAAGATGAGTTTAAGAAGATATGCATGTTCTTTATGAAACTGATGAAAATGATTTAAGATTTCTTTGAGAGTGAAAAATATATGTTGTTGTTGTTGTTGTTGTGGAAGTATTTCTCACATACTACTCAATACATGCATGTGAAAGGGTTTTCTCACATAAGGATTCTTAGAGTTGAAAGGGTTTTCTCAACTATCTTTGAATCAAGTTTTAGGAGCTATTCTAAATAAAGCTAGCTTGGATTGGCTATTTGATGTGCCTTCCACGAAAGATAAGTCAAGTAAACAATTATGACTATTCCTTTGGATTTATGCTTAGCACCGAGAGGATATTGAGATGGAAGCTCTCCCGTAGCTAGAGGCCAGGTTTTTAGTAGAAATCTCCTTATCCCATACCTATGTGCCATCAATTGTCTTAGATAAACGATGATTGTCTTAGATAGAGATTAGCTAGTGGATCCACGTAAGCTAGAAGTAAGGTTCTTGCCTTGGCAAGTAAGGACACCTCTTTACGGTGTGGGGCAGACATCAAATTCCACGTTATAGCTCACATGGTGTCTATGTCGGTTAAGGCTAATTCCCACACTAATGATGAACTAAGGTTACTTCAAGAAGTATCTCATAAGTGTTCAAAGATGAGTTTTAATTGCATTTGACCATGATTACTATGAGTTCTTTTTTCTAACCTATTTCTTATGGTTTTAACTTGCTCTTTACATGACATGAAAGATCCTTTTTAGCATGATTTTAACACTCTATCCGTTGCTATCATACTTGGTATATCTTTTTACTAACACATACTCTTGTCTACATTGTTTTTGAAATGTAGGGCCCGACCCTCTGATTTTGCATCCCCACGCCTAGTGGTCACTTTGGTTATATTGAGTAGTGGTGAGTCCTCTTGTTCCAAGGATCGAACCTTTGATTGCTTTTCGTATTGACTTTTCAGATGTTCTATGTGATGCCAGGGTTACGTCCCGATCACTTCTTATCTAATAGATGGCTTTTGAGACTATGTAGACTTTTGCTTTGTTTTACAAAACTCTTTATGCTATAAATTGTCTTTTAAAATCTATTAATTTTCTATTATCTTGTTTATGTATGCTAAGTGGCTTGTGTAGGGGCTCTCAGGATCCTATACGCCATGTTACACCTAGGGTATACTTTGGGTCGTGACACGATTTCATGGACACCCTAGGACACTTGAACTCTGACTCTGGTACCAAGTTTTTCATGCCTCAAGCCTACACCCTAGACGTGACTGGCACTCAAAAACTATTGATGGCCCTCAAGTGAACCCTTGGCCTGACTGACTAATTTGGGGAAGACTAATTCAAGTGAACATAAGCTTAAAATTGAAAAAAACATTTAAAGCAATTAACTAAATCTTAAAGTTCTCTGAAATTACTAAAGATAATTGATAAAGTTTATCAAAGCATCTGAAAATGAATACTGAAAATAATTTTTAAAATCTGCCTAACTATGAAGCCTCTATTGTCTGAAGATAGGTGCCGGGACAAGACCCACAATAATCTTACTCAAACTACTAAAGCAATTAAAGTTTGGAGTCCTCCAAAAAGCAAGAAGGCCTCGCCAAAAGCTGATGACCGGTGGTATGATATCAACAAAATACCTATTGATGATACTGAATATCTATATATGCATCATGAAATGATGCAACATCGAATGACGTCAATATATGGAATACACAATATGTATTAAAAGTGAACGAAATAGATAACTTAACTGAAGGACTAAAATAACTCAACTGTAGTAAAGCATGAACATAAAGTAGAGATCATTTAAGCTTTACAACATAAAATGCAATAACAACAAATACCTATTATATAAATATACATACTTTACTTTAATAGGAAGTTCCTCTAACTAGCAACCATCACTATTAGCCTCGTGATGATACACCATCTTACCCATGGTTCTAGAGATGTCTTATACCTTGCCGAGATATAGTCCGCAAATTTAACTTATGGGTCCACTAACAAGTCGTCAACAAGGTGGGTGAGGAGTCACCTAAATTAGGTTACAATCCTATTTATGCTAGAGGCACAACTTATAGAGTTTAAGTTACCATAACTCTGACCCCTAAACGATGCTCAATACTACTCCCAAATTATAGATATGCATGCTCATATAAAATACTCACTGAGTTGAGATAATACCCAAAGGACCCTCTTTAAAGGATAACTGAACTTTACTTCATCTGTTTGAAATGCTTCTTAAAACTCTTTATACTCTTCTTGAAATAATTCTTTCTTTCTAAACATAAACATAATACATTTGGGATCATTAAAGTTTCCTTAAAACTCTTCTCAAAATAATGCTTTAAAATTACTCTTGGACTCTCTTTAAATTCCAAAATCAATTCATGGAATAATTGCACAAAGGCTTTAACAAAAACTCAAATAACAAGTTCATATGCTAATAAAAACATGAAAAAGTACACAAGAAGTCAAATACATAAAGTAGCATAACCAAAATACTCAAGAATCAAGACTCGGAATATGAATACAAATCCAATTCGAAAAGACATGGAACTTTGGGTAAAACACTAGATTAACTCTTTACTAACTGAATTTTGATGTAGGGCGTGATAACAAACTTAGTCCAACACTATGAATAGACTTACATACATGGAAGAACAATGTTCTTTGAGAAAATTTAAAGAACTTTAAGAAGATGCTCGAAAATCCCAACTTTCTCCTATTGGATCCTTGCTCTAAGTTTTGGGAGTGTTAATGGGAGTGTTAGGGGTGAACTATACTAAAAAAAGACCTTAATTAGGTGTAAAAATGTCAGGGCTTAAACTTATATGGGTGGGAAAAGATTAAAGTGACCCTGTTAAATACTGTTAGGATCGTTTACGAGAGGGAAACTATGATCCATATAAGCTTCTAAGGACCGTACTATCCACTCGTGGTTCCCCACTACTAGAGATAAACTTTTGAGTCACTTTATCTGAACCCTATCCTATGGGTCGTAGGGTTTCCTATAAACCATAGGTCATCGCTAGAACCTCTGGTACAAATTCCTTGAAGTCCATGACAGTTTCCACGAACGAACAACTATGGTCTGTAGGTCCTTCTATGGGCCACCCTGGCAAATCGTATAGAACTATACTGGGCTAAAATGTCATGACCCAGGGTACCCCTTAGATGTAACAAGGCACATAGAACCCCGAAAGGCTTCTTGTAAGCCACTTAGCATATCATAACATAAAGTACTAGAATAATAAAGAGTAAAACACATTTCAAGTCTTAGAAGTTCTTCATAAAAGAAAGCGGAAGTCTAGACTTGTCTCAATATAGCCATCTATTATAATACTTGAATGAAATATGGCCTAGCCCATACAACATGTCCGTAAAGGGAAAATACAAAAAAGATACAATAAACAAGAAGTCTGTCCTCGAAACCATGAGGGCTCACCAACAAGCTCGAAAGACACATAAGTCCAAGCTTTAGCCACTAGAATGATCACCTCAAGAACCAGACCCTACACTTGGGAAAACTGTAGGAAAAGTAGGGGTTAGCACAAAAAGGCACTAAGTATGGTAGCCATGCATAAAAACATTTAAAACATGCAAAAAGGGACATTTTATTTGAAAGCATCAATTTTCCAAGTTAGAAGATCACATAAGATAGTAGAAGTCATATTTCATAATCATCTTAAAACCTTTGAACTCATATAAAAAGCCTCTTGAGTAACCATAATTCATTATTCATGTTCTTATTATGGGAAGAATAGCCTTAACCGACATAGAGACCATGTGAGCTAAAACAAGATTACCCGGTGTCTCCTACATCGAAAAAGGGTTGTTCTACTTGCCTAAGGTAGAACCATGAACTCATAGATTAGGTGGATCCACTAGCTAGATAACCTATTGGGGCACATAGTTTATGGGATACAGAGATTGCTACTAGAAACCTGGCCTCTACTAACGGGAGAGCTTTCATCTCATGAGACCTCTTCTAGAAACCCGGCCTCAACTAATGGGAGAACTTTGATCTCATTGTCAATATCCACTCGGTGCTAAGCATAATTCCCACGGAATACTTATTAAGCCTTACTTAACTCATATCTCATGGAAGAATGTCCTTGACAATCAATCCAAGTTAGTTCATTAAGATTGCTCTTATTCATTGATCTAATTAGGTGAGAATAGCCTTTCAACCTAATAATCCTTTCTAACCTTTTCACATCATGGTCGTAAGTGTTTCATGAGAATAACCTTCCAACAACACAGCAACACAATTAACATTGGCACTTTACTCTCAAAGAACCCTTAAAGCAATTTCATAAGTTTCATAAGATCATGCATAAACTCACACTTTGCCCTTCCAAGGTTCAAAGCCATCATCAATCTCCAAATCTAGAATTTAAGCATTAGATATGGATTTCATCATAACTTCATGTAATTCTATCAATTTATACATTAGATTATAAAAACTCTTCTTTTACAATCAACAACCCAATTTATGAGATCACAATTTGGAGAAATATGGGGGTTTGCATGGTTTCATAAGGGAATCATCATAAAAGCATTGTAAATAATCAATTCATGCATATTTAAACATAATTAAACCATTAAGATTAGTAAATCAAAGAGCCCATGGTGAATGAAGAAAACCCTAGCTAATTAGGGAAATTCTACCATTTGAAATTGAAGATTTTGAGAGGACTCCATGGGTGAAAGCTACCCATAGACTAAATCTACCATACCTCAATCACAATGCCCAAAGGAATTGATTGGGAAAAGCCTTCTCTTGAAACCCTAGTTGATTCTTCTTCTTCTTTTTCTTTTTCGTGGAGTTTTCTAGAGAGAGAATTTTTCAGAGATGATGAAGTTTTGGGAATTGATTTGAGTTTTAGAAATAATGAGATAAATAACTTAATTTAGTGGTCTAAAATCCTTATATAGGTGGTTTAAATTAGGCTAAAATGACATCACTTAATATTAATTAAAATTGGAAAACCCCAAAGTGCCCCTAAACTTAACCACCAAACCAACTCCCAAGTCCCAAACCACGAGACCTCACTGACGGACCGTGGTTGTACTGACGGCCCGCGTTGGTGAACAGTGGTTTGGGTTTAGAGAGGCTGGTTTCAAGTCTTGGACCTATGGCCCCCACACACGGGGTGTGGACCCACCCATGGGGCGTGGGTCCTACAATGGTTCATTGATCTTGGGCAGTTTCCAGGGTCCTCCTCAAGGACCCATTGTTGGTCCTTTGGGGGGGGGGGTCGTACCTTGACGTTCTAACAAGAAACCCTCTATTTTTAAGTACAGGGAGTTACATCCATGACTCTAACCCTCACGTTAAGCTCTAGTTTAGCCTACTAATTTTCGGAGTGTTACAATATCTCCCCCTTGGGAATATTTGTCCTCGAATGACAATCTAGAAACCTTACGAAAGTAAAGACTCAAGACTAGCAGTCCATCATGCATGCAACATCAAAATAATGCACAATTCAAAAGAGGAAACATCAAGTCCAAGTCAAACATAAACAATGCATCACAAAGAAGTAGGAACTATATCTAACAACCCATTATGCATGTAAATTCAACATTTCTCATATTTATAGGAGGAACTACCTTCTCCAAGCTTTAAAGCATGCTCAACACAATCTCATGAAACCATTAGGCCATTTACTCAAGAAAAGCATATACATATAGAGCATGTCCATCAATTCATCTCATGAAGTCAAATAGGCAACTCATACTCAATGCACAACAACATGAGGAAATCAATCATTAAAACTCATTTTCTTACTAAACATGACTTTCTCAAGAACGTGCATAACATAAGGAAATCATAGAAACACACAAAATCACATATGACTCTTAAACAAGAAAACTCAAGAGGAACTCATTACCTCAAGTCGGTCAGAGAGGAAGGAAAAAGATGAGGATATTAGGACTTCATGTTAGCCTCGACCTCCCAAGTAGCACCCTCAACTAAGTGATTCCTCCACAATACCTTCACGGAGGCAACTTCCTTGTTTCTCAACCTCTTCACTTGCCGGTCTAGGATCTCAACTGTTACCTCTTCATAAGAAATATTATCTTTAATCTCTAAACCCTCTAAAGGAACTATGGTTGATGGCCCCCAACACATTTCTTCAACATTGATACATGGAACACCGGATGCACCAATGCCAACTCATTTGGAAAATCTAACTCATATGCAACCTTGCCAACACGCCTCAAAATCTCATAAGGACCCACAAAATGAGGACTAAGTTTCCCCTTCTTCCCAAGCCTCATAACACCCTTCATGGGTGAGATCTTCAAATAAACTCAATCATGCACATCGAATTTGAGATCTGTCCTTCGAACATTGGCATAGGACTTTTGCCGACTTTGGACCGTTCTCAACCTTTCTCTAATAACCCGAATCTTCTCAATGGCCTCATGCACCAATTTCGGACCTAGGAGAGAAACTTTTCCCACTTCAAACCATCCTATAGGAGACCTACATATCCTACCATAGAGAGCCTCAAAGGGAGCCATGTCGATACTAGAATGATAACTGTTATTATAAGCAAACTCAACTAACGGCATATGGTCATCCCAATTGCCCTTAAAATCTATCACACATGCCCTCAACATATCTTCCAAAGTCCGACTGGTGCGTTCCGCTTGACCATCTATTTGAGGGTGAAAAGTTGTGCTAAGCTTCACCTTGGTACCTAGCCTCTTTTGGAAAGACTTCCAAAATTGTGAAGTAAATTGGGTACCTCGATCTGAAATTATAGACAAGGGTACTCCATGTAACCTTACTATCTCCCTTAATTACAACTTAGCATACTCTTCCACCAAGTAGGACACCTTGATGGGAATGAAATGAGCGGACTTAGTCATCCGGTCCACTATTACCCATATCGAGTCATGCATCCGGTCCACTATTACCCATATCGAGTCATATTGCCACCGAGTACGTGGCAAGCCTACAATAAAATCCATGTTCACATCTTCCCACTTCCAAGTAGGAATAGCAATATCTTGTAACAAGCCTTCCGACCTTTGGTGCTCAACCTTTTCTTGCTGATAATTAGGGCATTTGGCCACAAATCCCGCGATGTCCTTCTTCATCCTATTCCACCAATAGCCTTCCCATAGGTCATAGTGCATTTTGGTGGCTCCCGGTGAATAGAATATCGAGAACTATGAGCTTCTTCTAAAATTTTCTCCCTCAAGCCATCAACATTTGGAACACATAACCTACCTTGATACCTTAGTACCCTCTCCCCCTTGGGAGAAAGCCTTAACGGACTTTTTAAGTACCACCTCTTTCAACTCAACCAAGATAGGATCAAGACTTTGCTTAGACTTCACATCCATCACAAAGGACGATTTAGAACCATTATGGACCATGACACCACCCTTGGTGGAATCCACTAGTTGAATACCTAGTCGGGCCAAACTATGCACATCACGAACCAACTCTTTCTTTTCTTCCTCTACATGAGCCATACTACCCATAGATAATTACTAAGAGCATCCGCTACCACATTAGCTTTATTGAGGTGATAAAGGACACTCATATCATAGTCCTTCATGAGTTCTAAACACCTTCTTTGGCGAAGATTCAAGTCCTTTTGACTAAACACATATTATAGGCTTTTGTGATCGGTGAAAACATCCACATAGACCCCATACAAATAATGCCTCTATATCTTTAAGGCAAAAACAACCGCCGCTAGCTCAAGATCATGTGTAGGATAATTCCTCTGATGGAATTTAAGTTGACTTGAAGCATAGGCAATAACCTTACCATTTCGAATAGGCACACATCTCAACCCTACTCTAGAGGCAACACAATACACCACAAAACCATCTTTACCTTTTGGTAAGGCCAACACTGGAGCGGAAGTAAGTCTATCTTTCATTCTTGGAAACTTTTCTCATAAACTTCCGACCACACAAACTTAGCCTTCTTTTGAGTCAAAGGAGAAGCAATGGAAGAAAATCCCTCAACAAACCTTCTATAGTAACCGGCCAAATCCAAAGCTTCTAATGTTGGAAGGAGATAGAGGTCTAGGCCAACTCTTGACCGCATCCGTCTTCTTAGGATCTACCTCAATACCCTTGCTTGACACAATATGACCAAGGAAAGCTACAGACCTTAACCAAAATTCACACTTGCTAAACTTTGCAAAAAGTTGTTGGTCCTTAAGAACTTGCAACACAATTGTCAAATGGTCAACATGCTCATTTTCACTCCTTGAATAGATCAAAATATCATCGATAAACACAATCACAAACATATCAAGGTATTGTCTAAACACCCTATTTATTAAGTCCATAAATGCCGTCGGGCATTAGTCAACCCAAACGACATAACCAAAAACTCATAATGACCATACCGAATTTGATAAGTCGTCTTTGGAATATCACCCCCTCTCACCCTCAATTGGTGATAGCCGGAACGAAGATCAATCTTAGAGAAATAACTAGCCTCTTGAAGTTGGTCAAACAAGTAATCTATCCTTGGAAGGGGATATTTATTCTTGATGGTCACTTTATTCAATTGACGATAATCAATGCACATTCGGAGAGACCCACATTTCTTTCTAACAAACAACACCGGAGCACCCCATGGAAAGATACTCGGTCGGATGAAGCCCTTATCTAATGAATCCTTTAGTTGCTATTTCAACTCTTTTACTCCGATGGAGCCATTCTATAAGGAGGGATTAAGATAGATTAAGTATCCGGTAAAAGGTCAATACCAAATTCTATTTCCCGCTCGGGAGGAATACCAAGTAGAACATCAGGGAAAACTTTTGGGAACTCTTTAACTACCGGAATTGACTCTAGAGAAGGGGTTTCAAAATCCACATCCCTCACCCTAACAAGATGGTAAATACACCCTTTGGAGATCATATTCCTAGCTTTAAGACAAGAGACAAATTGACCTCTAGGCATAGAATTTCCCCCCTTCCACTTTAAGATAGGCTAATTTGGGAATTAGAATCTAACTACCCGAGTTTTAAAATAAATAGAGGCGTAACATGCATGTAACCAATCCATACCAAGAATCACATCAAACTCTAACATGTCTAGCTCTACCAAATCAACAAGGGTAACTCTATAGGATAAGGAAATGAGACATCTCCTATATACCCTCTTAGAGACCACAGACTCACCAATCGGAGTAGAGACCAAAAAAGGTTCTAAAAGCACTTATGGGGAAACATCAAATCTCATTGCCACATAAGGCGTCACAAACGAAAAAGTAGCACCGGGATCTAACAAGGAATACACATCAATAAGAAAAACTTTTAACATACTGGTCACTACATTCGGGGAGCTCTCTTGGTCACCTTGGGATTGAAGAGCATAAAAACGGTTTTGCTTTGGGGCGTTGGAGTTTGAACCACTTGGAGGAGCTTGCTTGCTTTCCCTTCCCTTTGCTGCAAGCATGGGGAAATCTCTCATCTTGTGGCCACTCTTTCCGCAACTAAAACATCCATCGGTGCCGGCTAGGCACTTACCATCATGTTTCTTCCCACACTTGGCACATGTAGATCTAGCAAAAGAAGAACCACCTCCATTTTCTCCTTGAGGTATAGGGTTAGTCACCCTTTCCTTATTATACTTAAGAGGATCACTATATGAATCTTGACCAAAAAAGCTTTATCAAAATCTAGGTTGACCTTGTCCATTGGACCTTGAGTTGGAGAAATTCCCATCACTAGTTCTAGCCCTTTTTACCTCCTTATTCTTCTCTCTAAGTTTCGATTCCTTAATTTGTTGAGCGTACACCATAAACTTTGAGATATCCATGTCATGGAGGAGCATTGCCGTACGACACTCTTTTTCAACCAAGTCGGACACACCCGATATAAGCCTATTCATCTTGGCCCTTGAATATGCCACCATAGTTGGAGCATATTTGGAGAGTTGGGGGAACTTTAGATCATACTCCTTAACACTCATACTTCCTTGACAAAGGTTGATGAACTCTTGTACCTTTGCCTCCCTCAACTCGAGGGGGAAGAACCTATCATGAAATGCCGATTTAAACAACTCCCATTCTATCAGGCCTGCTCTTACGAGTCTCTCTTTCTTCCACTGATCATACCATGCTTGAGCCACATGTTCTAGTTGGTAGGTGGCTAACTCCGCCTTCTCTTCTGAAGACACCCCCACAATTGCAAGTACTTTATAAACCTCGTCGATAAATCTTTGAGGATCCTCTTCCACTTAGGAGCCATGAAATTTCGGAGGGTTCATTCGTGCAAAATCCCTCACCCTTGAAGCAGCTGAATTGACATTAGGATTCACTGGAGCTACAACCTCTCTATTGGCTTGAGCTGTCACGACTTGAGCCAACATTTGGGTAGTCGACCTAAACTTTGCATGGGTCACATTCTCAAACAAAGGATCAACTGGAGCTTGATGAGCTTGAAGAGGAGCTCCTTGATTCACGTTGTCATCCTCCATCCTTCTAGCATTAGCCCTTCATGTATTCATATCCTAAAGACACAAGAGAAGGTTTAGGAGAGATATATTTTTAGAGTTAAACTCTATGGCACGACTTAAGAGTAATGAAGAAGTGAAATTTCCTAAACATCTTGTAGCCTCTCATTCATAAGTGTGGCATGCTTCACACTCATGAACAAGATTTTACTAGACGTGGTTTATGAGACATCATCCTAGAATCATTCTAAACATCATGCTCTAATTACCAAGTTTGTCATGTCCCAGAGTACCCGCTAGATGTAACAAGGGACATAGAACCCCAAAAGGCTCAATGTAAGCCACTTAGCATATCATGACATAAAGTACTAGAATAATAAAGAGTAAAACGCATTTCAAGTTTTAAAAGTTCTTCATAAAATAAAGAAGAAGTCTAGACTTGTCTCAATATAGCCATCTATTACAATACTTAAATGAAATAGGGCCTAGCCCATACAACATGTCCAAAAAGGGAAAATACAAGAAAGAAACTAAAAACAAGAAGTTTGTCTTCGAAACCATGAGGACTCACTAACAAGCTTGGAAGATACAAAAGTCCAAGCTTTAGCCACTAGAATGATCACCTCGAGAACCGGACCTTACACTTGGGAAAAATGTAGGAAAAGTAGCGGCACAAAAATGCACTAAGTATGGTAGCCATGCATAAAAACATTTAAAACATGCAAAAATGGACATTTCATTTGAAAGCATGCAATTTTCCAAGTTTGAACAACACATAAGATAGTAGAAATCATATGCCATAATCATCTGAAAACCTTTGAACTCATATACAAAGCCTCTTGAGTAACCATAGTTCATTATTCATGCTCTTATTGTGGGAAGAATAGCCTTAACTGTCATAGAGACCATGTGAGTTAAAACATGATCACCTGATGCCTCCCACACTGAAAAGGGTTGTTCTACTTGCCTAAGGTAGAACAATGAACACTTAGCTTAGGTGGATCCACTAGCTAGATAACCTATGGGGGTACATAGTTTACGGGATACAGAGATTGCCACTAGAAACCCGGCCTTTACTAACGGGAGAGCTTCCATCTCACGAGACCTCTTCTAGAAACCCGACTTCAACTAACGGGAGAGCTTCTGTCTCATTGTCAATACCCAGTCGATGCTAAGAATAATTCCCACGGAATATTTATTAAGCCTTACTTAACTCATGTCTCATGGAATAATGTCCTTGACAATCAATCCAAGTTAGTTCATTAGGATAACTCTTATTCATTAATTCAATTATGTGAGAATAGCCTTTCAACCTAAGAATCCTTTCTATGTGAGAAAACCTTTCACATCATGGTTGTAAGTGTTTCATGAAAATAACCTTTTAACAACACAACTACACAATTAACATTGACACTTTACTCTCAAAGCACCCTTAAAGCAATTTCATAAGATCATGCATAAACTCACACTTTGTCCTTCCAAGGTTCAAAGCGATCATCAATCTCCAACTATTGAATTTAAGCATTAGATAGGGATTTCATCATAACTTCATGTAATTCTATCAATTCATACATTAGATCATAAAAACTCTTCTTTCACAATCAACAACCTAACCTATGGGATCACAATTTGGAGAAATATGGGGGTTTGCATGGGTTCATAAGGGAATCATCATAAAAGCATTGTAAATCATCAATTCATGCATATTTAAACATAATTAAACCATTGAAATCAGTAAATCAAAGAACCCATGGTGAATGAAGAAAACCCTAGATAATTGGGGAAATTCTACCATTTGAAATTGAAGATTTTGAGAGGGCTCCATGGGTGAAAGCTACCCATGGATGAATACCACCATAACTCAATCACAATGACCAAAGGAATTGATTTGGAAAAGCCTTCTCTTGAAACCTTAGTTGTTCTCCTTCTTCTTCTTCTTCTTATTGGACTTTTCTAGAGAGAGATTTTTTTTTGGAGAGAATGAAGTTTTGGGAATTGATTTGAGTTTTAGAAATAATGAGATAAATGACTTAATTTAGTGGTCTAAATTAGGCTAAAACGGCATCACTTAATATTAATTAAAAGAGGAAAACCCCAAAGTACCCCTAAACTTAACCACTAAACAAACCTCACTGACGGACCATGGTTGGACCCACGACCCATGCTGGTGAATCGTGGTTTGGGTTCAGAGAGGCTGGTTTCAGGGCTTGGACCTACGGCCCCCACCCACGGGGCGTGGACCCACCCACGGGGCGTGGACCCAGCCACGGGGCATGGGTCCTGTCGTGGTTCACTGATCTTGGGCAGTTTCTAGGGTCCTCCTCAAGGACCCATGGTTGGTCCTTGGGGGGGTGTCGTACCTTGACGTTCTAACACGAAATCCTCTATTTTTAAGTACAGGGAGTTACATCCATGACTCTAACCCTCACGTTAATCTCTAATTTAGCCTACTAATTTCCAAAGTGTGACATAAAGTTTTTGTGGATTGACTATGAGCTAAAACCTATGGTGTGTAGGTCCTTCTATGGCCGGTACAAGCTATCCGTAAAATGTCAAGATGTAGAAATTTTACTAAGTTTGGAAACCCTACTACGAGCCTCCTTTACGAACCGTACATCTTCCTATGGTCCATCCTATTGATCTGTGGAAAATCATCTTGGAATTGAAATCTTAAAATTTCCATCTCAGCTTTTACGACCCCCATATACGAACTGTAGGTCCTTCTATGGACCGTAGGTTGTTGATGAGTCGAGGATTTTGACTTATTTAAGGCTTAATATCCAAAGTTTTAGTGTCCTCAATGCCTATTTTATGCTCTAAACTAATATTAAAATGCTAATTTACAGCAAGGCTGGTACTCGCCAAAGCCACTCGGTGAGTCGCCGAGTGGACCTTCAGCTCAGCTAAAGTTCCAGTAGGCCAACCTATGGACAAGACCAACTCGGTGAGATATTTGCTGGTTCGGCGACACGCCAAATGGATTGGCGATGTCGACTCTGATTGCCTAAAGTTACAAAGAGAAGTGGTGAAAAGCCAAGCCAAGAAAGCGATGGAAAGGAGCACTCGACGCATTGTCGACCAAGTCGGCGAAGCCTGACATATTTCACCGAGTGGTTCCAAAGCTGAAACTTTGGGAACGTAAAAATGCAGTTTTCAATAGAGTTTTTGGTAGTTCCCACATTGTCCTATTCTGGGTTTTTGATCCCTAACATTCTAAACATTGTTCTTTGATTTTTTCAGTAAATATTTAGGGTTTATTTGATTTTGAATTCAATTTCAGTATTTTGAAGACTTGTGGATTGTTGCCCAAGATGATGGAACATAGTTGGGAACAATTTCTTACTTTTTATTATGTGTGGCTAAAACCTCCATTTTCGGGGGAGTGATTATGTTATTAAATGTTTCAATTAGCTTATGGGTGTTAGTTTTATAAATTTTATAGTTGATTTGAAGTGGGTTCAATAAATAGTTGAGTTTTAATTGATGAATTGTAGTTGCAATACAATTCTAGTCTAGCATTCTAAGCTTGCTTGAGAAAGAAGTATTAAAGTTAAAAATATTAATTGATTATTTTAGTGATTGGGTTATTGTATACTTAGCTGGAGAAAGTGGGTCTAAACTCAATCCTACTAATCTAGCTTGAAAAAGTAGATTGATTGAGGTATTGGGTTGTTTACATGTGTTGTGCTTGTGGAGGTTCGAGAGAACTCACTTAATTCATGATAGTTGATTGAGAAATAGCTATTACCTGAAGTTCAATGACTTTTAGTAAATAATAATCACCCATTTAGTGAAATTGACATTCAATTTATCACACTCCCAAGGATCCCTCTCTACTTGTTTACTCCCGGTTGTTCGTAGTTGTTAATTGTTCACTCACCCCCCCATTTAACTTTAATTGTCAACCCCTTGTCATTTACTTTATTTTTTGCAAAAATGTCTACTTCTATAAACGATTAGAACACCATTTCACTTCGTAATTGAATTCTTTACTATATCACTTCCTGTGGAATTGACCCCAACTCTTAGTTTGGTTTATACTTGTTACCGACTGCCTACACTTAGAATCAGATGAAGTGTAGGTCAGAGTTATCAAAAATGGTGCCATTGCCAGGAAGTGGTGTTTAGAATTGTTTTAGTGAAGTTTAGTTGTGAACTAATTTTGTTGTAGCTGAATCAATTTATTTTGTGCTTTGTTGGCTGCTCTTAAATCAGTGAAGAGATGAGTGTTAACAGGAGCAATGCTAGCCAACTTGGAAACAATGATGGAGATAACTTGCACGATGACAGTAAAGATCAGTTGGGAAGTGCGGGTGCTATTTGATTGCATCCAACTGTTGGCAATGTGGTGTTTCATGTGACTAGCACTATGTTACAGCTGTTGCCAATGAAGGGTCTCTTTGGAGGTCTTTCTACTGAGAATCCTCATGACCACATTTGAAACTTAGTGGATGTGTGTGGGCCATTTTATTTCAAGAACATCACTTGGGAGTCGGTCCGACTTCATTTGTTTCTCTTTTTTCTAATTGGGGGAGGCAACAAAGTTGTTGGCTAATTTACCAAGGGATTCAATCACTTCTTGGGAGGAGCTCACTGATGCTTTTTATGTAAGGTTTTTTCCTCCCTCGAAAATGGAAACATTGAGGGATAATATTTAGAACTTTAAGCGAGAGGATGGCAAACCTATTCATGAGACATGACTTAGGTTTCAGAAGTATCTGCTCCAACGTCCAACTCATGGACTCCCGAACAATATGTTGCTAAAATATTTTTACCAAAGTATAGATTAAGTCAACAAGGGTGTGGCATACCAGCTCGTTCGAGGAGTAATCATGGAACAACCGTTTGACATAGCATCTACTCTTCTTGAATGAGATGAAAAAAAATCAATCGTGCTTGGTACACTAGAGAAGATCAAGTGTCTCCTTTGAACTTCAGGATGACAAAGGAACAAATACAAAAGGACCAAGAGCGGGATGAAAACATGGCCAAGATGATGACCCAAATGGACCTATTGACAAAACATGTCATGAGAAGTGGTTCTAAGGCTGTGAATGTGGTTGGAGTTAGTGGAGTAAACCCTAATGAAGCATACTTTTACACTATGTACACTGAAGAAGTGCATTTCTTGGCAAATTAGGCAGGAGGTTTCCGTCTGAGCTACCTAAGGCCAGGTGGAAATCAAGGTTGGAACAGGGATCACGATGATGGTTGGAGAGATCGAGAAAGGGAATGGCCTGACCGTGGTACATATTGGAGAGAGCGGGCCGGTGAGAAAGAATGATATATACCTCCCCATGAGCGTCAAAACCCAAAACAAAAAAAGGATAATCTCAAAAATTTCTGCACAAAAGATATGCTTGCACGCATTCTCAACAAAGTGGAAGGATCAGACAAGGTGCTAAAGAAAATAAAAGATGACGTCCCTTCTCAAAACAAAACAGTTACCTACATTCGGTATCAATTAAGCAGCTGGAAACACAGATGGGTCAAATATCGACTAACTTAAATCTAAGACCAAAAGGAGGTTTACCGAGTGATACCAAGGTTAACCCAAAGAATGAATCTTGAAAGCATGTCTTCGTCGTGCCACGACATTAAATAAGGCACTTCTTGGGAGGTAACCCAAGTTTTTAGTTTTTAATGTTGTTGTTTGAATAACAGCTGTTAGATGTGCAGATTGAAAATTCAAAATTTGGGAAAAATAGGCAATTACGCTAGCTCAGGTACTATTCAGCGACTCACCGAATAGGTCGGTGACTCGCCAAACCGGTCGGTGAGCTCGATCTGGACCCATTTTTTGACCAACTAAATAGCTAGAGTTTTGGTAACATCAACGGGCAAAAGCACCATTCGACGCATCGCCGAATGGTCAGTGACATAAGTAACATCGCCGATCGAGGCGCGAATTGAAGGGTCAAAAGGGTTTCCAACCGTTTTAAATTCAAATTCTCCTTTAGTTTGCGTTTTTCGAGTCTTGTACTCTTACACCTGAAATATAGATTATATTTTGATCATTATTTTTGTGTGGAGATCATTTGCTCGGGGGATATTTGCATTTTCGCTTCCGTATTTGCTTGCCTGGCTTGTGGTTTCTGTCTATTTTTGAGGTTGGTGTCTCGAACTTGACTTGATTAATGGTTGTTTGTAATGCATGCTCGTATTTTTGTTTGATCTATTGCATAATTTTGTATAGTTGGTTGATTTTTCATTAAGGGCTACTGTTGTATCATGTTTACTTTTATGTTTTAGCCCATAATTGTTGAATTTTGCGTTTAAATTGATTGATATCGTGTGTGTGTAATGGTTGTATTTTGGGTCTAGTGAGGGTGAAGTTCGAGTAACCCAAATTGTACCAATCGACTGAATTTGCCTAATGATAGAGCTGGTGACATTATTGTTAAGGTCAAAAGACATTGATTGGTGAATTTTAGATGAATCGGGGGAAGTCTGAGTACCCCGGGATCATTATTGATATAGGTCTGGGTTTAATTGCATAAAATAGGGCTTTAATTTCATTATCATGGGTTGTGTTTGAAAATTAAAGGTTGGGGTCAAACGCTGGCACGAGAGACCAGTTGGCGAGCTTAGTCGAGCTCGCCGAAGGACTCGACGGTTCTCCTAGTGACCCCTCAATCACCTTTTTGCTAGTTTGATTCTATAACATTCGGTGATATGCCTAAGCTCGCAGAGTTTATTCGGTAGCTCGTCGAATGTCTTTGTGATCGCCCTTTGTCAGCCCCCATTTTGGTAAATCATTCTATAGGTGAGCTACATTTTGTTCGTCTAGTGAGTTTGGTGAATCGCTGAGTGACCCTGCACTTCGCCGACTTGTGCTAATTTTTGTGCAATGTTGTTCTGTAAATTTCGGCGAGCCCGACATAGCTTGCCATATGAGTTTGGCTACTCGCCAAACTACCCGGCGAATTTTTCTGTAAGTTTTAAACTATTATATTTTATTGATCTGTTTCTAATATATTGGTTTATGATGTGTTGTTTTGCAAATATGGCTAGATCCAAAGTTACCGGTAGCAATCAACTACCCTAGAAGAGAGCACGGTATATAGTCATTAATAAAGGTATTGCTCCCCCACGAGCAACACAACCCAAACTTCCTCCGACAGAGGAGAAAGGCACAGGAAAAGGAAAGCGTCCTGTGGATCCAAGTTCGGCTGAGGATAACTCCGATAGCATGGGCATTTATGACACCTACCTCACCACGTCGGAATTTGATCATGAGGATAACTCAGGGTCAAGATCGCCAACATCTATATCCGAGTTAGAGGATGATCAGACTCTTCAGAGAAGGTGAGCTGAACTGCGCTTTAAAGTGTTGCATGATCCTGCCAGGATACCGGTTACTCGGACACCTCCTCCACCTCTAACACAGACTGTTGAGCAGGAACCACCAGTGCCACTGGTACATGCACCTCCACCTCGATCATAGAACATACTTAAGGCTGCCGGGTTGAGGAAGATTCTAGAAAAAAAAAAGATGTCTACGAATGGAGTCATGAATAAGTATCGAGAAGTGTGGAACATTATTAAGTTTCAGAAGTTTGAGAGATTCACACAAACCCAAGGCTTATACATATCTTCCTGGGTTCGGGAGTTCTAAACATAGTATGGGAGGCTGGTTCCAAAAGGGAAGAAGAAGGCCAGCTCATTCGCACCAGTTGATCATGTTGTGGTGCTTTGTAAAAGGGCTAAATGCAGCAGTACGAAAATTAATGAGGTGCTGGGGTGTACTATGAATGTGATCCACTTCTTGGTGGATTAGATACAAAGAAGACCCTTGATGACCTAAAGGGGTGGTTGGATCCTTTGATTTATGACATCAGATCACCATGGATCGAGCAAGGGGTTTAGATTGAGAAGAAGAATCTGAATGTAGCTGCGCGGTATTGGTTTGGGTTTATTAGTAGTAGCACATTGATGCCTATCTAGAATGAGTCCATACTCCGACATCCTTAGGTGGCTTTGTTGGGATCCATTACTGACTGAGATAGACTTAATCTCGGGTTGATTATTGAGCAAGAGATGACCATGAGGGCTAAGCAGAGCAACCATCACTTCCTTTCCTGATGTTGATCACAGAGCTCTGTCGGCGTGCTCGAGTGCCTTTTGTGAAGAAGACGGATGTGGAAGTGGCTCCCACTTCCTCTACTGACATCCGAAGGATTGAGGACGCTGAGAGGAGAAGAGTAGTGCCGGTGGACAACAACCTAGTCGTTGATGTAGAGATGTTAGAGACAAACACAGCCCCTCAGGCCAGTGAGCCCTCAAGTATTCCTAGCACTTTTACCACTGCCCCTTCTGGTGCTACTACTACTACTACTACTGCCCGTTCGCCATTGACACAGGAGATGCTATAAAAGATGGGCCATCAAGCCCAATCTGCTGATGTACATGCTTCCCGGGTAGAGGCATCTCTCCCAGGTTTAATTGAGAGGGCCATTGTTGGTGCCCTAGCTCCTATCCAAGCCGAGTTGTGAGAGCACCAGGAGTTAATCACCGCACATGGCCTAGATTTAGACACCCTCATGGTGCGAGTGGAGGCATGTGATTAGGGTGGATGCTAGTCAGCTGATGTCACATCCTTAAGAGCCGATGTTGCTAGTTTGAGACATGATATGGATGAGATCAAATCCACAGATTTGTCTATATTTTTTGGCACTGTGGACCTTCTCAAGGTTTCAAGTATAGAGATGCCAGCTATTTGTGAGATCTCTCCAGCTACTATGACCAGAGATTTTGCTATAGTTGATGACGATACCGATTCAAATGCTCATGAGATTGATGAGGAGAAGCTTCGCACTCATGAAGCAGCTATGTGATGACTTGGAGGATCCAGAGGGTGCGGTGGTACAAACGGCCATGGAGGGCTCTCTTTGTGACACTACGATGGTGGGCTCCAATGGAGAAAATGATGAAGATGAGCTAGACACTGATGCCCAGATTGAGAGAGCCCCCCGGATGTGCAAAGTTCACTCCAGACCAGGCTTAGGTGATGGGGAAAGCAGAAGAAAAGCAAGGCGGGTACTCGCCAAAGCCACTGGGTGAGTGGATAAGTGGACCTTCAGCTTGCCTAAAGATCCAGCAGGCTAACCCATGGACAAACCAACTTGGCGACAGAACTGGTGGTTCGGTGATGTGCCGAATGGATCGACAATGTCGACTTTGATCACTTGAAGTTACAGAAGAGAAGTGGTGAAAAGACAAGCCAAGAAGGCGATGGGAAGGAGCCATCGATGCATCACTGACCAGGTTGGCGAAACCTGACTTATTTCGCTGAGTGGCTTCGAAGCTGAAATTTTGACAACGGCTAATGCAGTTTTGAAAAGAGTTTTTGGCAGTTCCAACATTGTCCAGTTCAGGGTTTTTGATCCCTAACATTCTAAACATTGTTCTTTGACTTTTTGAGTAGATATTTAGGATTTATTTGATTTCGAATTCAATTTGAGCATTTTGAAGACTTATGGATTGTTGCCCAAGCTGATGGAAAACATAGTTGGTAACGATTTCTTGCTCTTTATTATGTGTGGCAAAAACCCCCATTCTTGGGGTGTGATTGTATAATTGAATGTTTCAATTAGGTTATGAGTGTTAGTATTTACTGATTTTATTGTTGATATGAAGTGGGTTCAATTTTTTTTTTGGCAATAAAACTGTGAATATTACCATACCAAAACAACGTATTACAATTTAGGAAAGAAGAAAATGATAGCATCTAGCTACTTACTATCTACCACAAATCCTATGTATTAAATCTTGACAATTTCTTGCTTTTCTAGACTCCTTAACTCTTTCTAATCTAACTTGTAACTCCTTCTTTATTTGTGCGATGATGAAATTTGTATTTACATGTTTCTGTCTAAACTGCCTTCAATTTCTCGCTTGCCAGGTATAATAAATTGTTTCTCCATACATAACAGCTACTGCTTCCTTCTTCAATTGCTTCCAACGTCTTCTTTTAATCCACACCAATATTCATTGAATTATGCCTCTTAGCAGTTCCACACCATCCAGTTAGCCAAATCATTCCTCATTGTATCCCCTAATGACATTCTGTAAACAAATGTTGGTGCGTTTCAGCACTCTCTTGCTCACACAAGCCACATGCTACATTTTCAACTTGTATATGCATATTCTGTAGTCTATCTTTAGTGAAAAGTCTTCCTTCGTATGCAAGCCATAAGATAAATCTTTGTCTAGGATGCATAATAGAGCTCCAAAGTAAGTCTGCCTCTGGGCATTTATGTAACAGACCAAGCATGGCTTGGTAGCTACTAGTGATGGAGTATGTTGCCATTTGGTGTCAAAACATATTGTCCTCTTTGGTACCATTGGAGCATTTCCGTCTTCAAAACATTCAGTTTCTTCCAATACTAACTACAATCTTAGGGTGGTATGTGCTCCCAAATGTTATTGATATCCTTCATATAGATCTCATGTACCCACTTGACCCACAATACATCTTTCTTGTTTGCCAATTGCCATAAGAGCTTCCCAACAACAACTATACTCCATAATTTTCTGCTCTTGATAATTAATCCTCCATACTCTTTTGGTATCTAAGCTTGCTTGAGAAAGAAGTATTAGAGTTAAAACTATTGGTTGATGATTGTAGTTATTGGGTTATTGTAGACTTAGCTTGATAAAGTGGTTCTAAACTCAATCCTACTAATCTTGCTTGAAAAAGTACATTGATTAGTGTATTGGGATGTTACATGTGTTGTGCTTGCCGAGGTTCAAGAGAACTCGCTTGATTCGTGATAGTTAATTGAGCAATAGCTATCACACTTAAGTCCTAGCCTACCCACTGAAGTTCAATGACATTTAGTAAATAATAATCATCCATTTAGCAAAATTGACATTCAATTTATCACACTCCCAAGGATCCCTCTCTACTTGTTTACTCCCGGTTGTTTGAAGTTCTTAACTGTTCACTCAAATCCCCCCATTTGACATTAATTTTCAACCCATTGTCATTTACTTTATTTGTTGCGAAAACGTCTACTTCTACAAATGATTAGAACACAATTTCACTTTGTAATAGAATTCTTTACTTTATCACTCCCTGTGGGATCAACCCCAACTCTTAGTTAGATTTATACTTGTTAGCGACCGCCTACATTTAGAATCGAATGAAGTGTAGTTGAGCGTTATTAGTGGTTTCATCCAAATTGGCACCAGTAACTTTCTACAATTTCTAGTTTCCAACTCACTTACCAATTTATGAGGTGCTACACTAGGGTTCCAAGGATCTCAAGTCTCTATTGAGGAATTGACCTAGGGTTTCTATCAAGGTACGTAGGAACTTCATTAAAGGGTCTCTTTTCACCATTGAGTTCCAAAGAAACCTTAATTTCTCAATTATGATTCTTCCTCAATTCTAGGATTTCATGATTTCTTATTGGTTCTATTGAATTTCAGTTTATTCTTCATGATTGATCTTATTATGCATGATTTTATCATGATTAAATATTTTTAATGATATTTTCATGAACGTCATACAATGCAAGTATTTTTATGATCATGACTAAGCTATTTCAATATGCATGCATTATGTTATGAAGATTTTCATGAATCAAGGATTCTTTAAGATAAAGTATCATTCACTTTATATGATTAGCATAATCTAGATGCTTCAAATAAGTGTATCTCAAATTTATGTTATGAAATCACAATTTTAAAAGATATTCTTAAGATTATCAGATTTTCCATGAATGATTCAGTATTACCAGATTCTTATTGTTTTCTATGAATATGATTATGCATGTTTTCAGTTGGGTGATTACTTAGAACCGAGTTGGACTAGTGGTGATTACCCAAGTCTCAAAACTACGTGTTCCCATAGGACTTAGTTTTTATTAACTTTAGCTAGTAGATCCACCTTTGCTCATGACTCATGGTCATTACCTTGGTAAGTAGAACAATCTCTTTTCGATGAGAGAGATGAACATTGAACTCTATATTATAGCTCATGTGATTTATGTCAGTTTATGATATCTCCCACATATATTATGATTATGATTTTCAGAATATTGCATGACCTTGTACTATGTCTTTCGAATTAGATCATCAGTTTCATGTTATGTTTACTCGGTCATTGCATTATCATGTTTTAAAAATTTATCATGTTATCATGCCATGTTTATGCATTTCTCCATATTCAATACATTTTGAGAATTGACCGCATACATTTCTGCCTATATTGTTTCATAACATAGGTGTTGACGTATCACATCGGGATTTTGGTTAGTAAAGTAACATCTGAGAATTAGAAGTTGAGTTTGGAAGGGGAAAACTTGCATAGATGTAAAGTAAAGGTTTTCTCACTATAAAGATGATAATGATTTAGATACTTAGATAGGTAAGTATCTTATGAACAATTTATGAAATTGTGATATTGAAAAGAGCTATTCTATGATATAAAGATTATGATTGGTAGTTATCAATAGATTCTTAGCTTTCCAAGTTTTATGATATAATTACAATTATGTTTATTCCGTTGGGATTTTACTTAGCACTGAGATTACTTTGAGATGGAGGCTTTATTGTTAGTAGATGTTTAAAATTTTGTAGCAATCTCATTGTCTCTAACTACATGCCCCCAATAGGATTTGTTTGTGATAGACATAGTTAGTTGATCCACCTAGGCTAACATGTATGGTCCTTACCTTGGCAAGTAGGACAACCTCTTTTCGATGTGAGGAAGACACCAGATTTCATATTATAGCTCACATGGTCTATGTTGGTTAATGGTAAAACATCCCACAAAAAAATATGTTTTTCTTCAAAGGTTTTATGACTTCATGATTTAATTTAAGCTTTATTATGACTCTGAAAATGTTTCATTGGCCTTGTTCCATAATTCATGATTTTGACTTGATAAGCTTTACTATGTTTTACTTGGTCATACATTCCCATGTTCTAAGTTTATTATATTATAACATTTACATTTATTCATCTTTTCCCTATATTCCGTGCATTTAAATTACTAATACATATATTGTGACTATATTATTTTATCATATAGGATCCAACTCTCCTCCTATCAGATGTGGCTAAATCAGAATTACTTCACTTTTGTTTGATAATGGTGACTTCTCATGGTGGGAGGGCGAGATCACACTTTATCACTTTATGCTTTGATGTCAGTTTCCGATTCAGAATTTGTACGTGGTTTAGGGGTTGTGTCCTAACCATATCGATGGTAGTAGAAGGCTTTGTCATACAATTTAGATTTTTGACATTTATATTCAGTCTTGTACTTTTAGATTTCTTCTGTGATTGAGACTTAACTTGGAGACTTCGTTCAATTATGCTTAGTATTAAATGTATATTGTCTTTCTTTATGTTATGCTTCTGTCAAGTGGCTTTTTTAAGGTCTCTCAGGGTCATATTTTCCATGTCACATCTAGGTTATAATTTGGGTCGTGACAAACTTGGTATTTAGAGCATCAGATTTTAGAAAGGTTCTAGGAGTCTGACAAGTAGCGTCGAGTAGTCTTTTTCATAAGTGTAAAACGCTTCATATTTATGAATAGGAGGCTAAAAGGAATTTAGAGAACTCCACTTCTTTCATCATTCTAATGTCGTGTGATAGAGTTTATCTCTATAAAGTCTTCCTCCAAACTCTTGTTTGATGCGTTTTAGGATATGCCTCCTTAAAGAGCTAATGCAAGAAGGAGTGTAGGTGAGTATGTGGAGCCCGAGGTTTCTCAAGCTCTAGTCGATCATTTGCTTGAGAAAGTGTCTCATTCTAAGTTTCAAGCCGCTTCCGATATGTTGGCTCAAGCTATGACCACTCAAGCTAATAGAGTGGTTGTAGCTCTTATGAGCCTAATTATGGTTACTACGGTGACAAGGGTTAGAGACTTCACAAAGATAAATCCTTTAGAATTTCATTCCAAAGTGGATGAGGATCCACAAGAGTTCATTGATAGGATCTACAAGATTGTGGAAATCATGGGAATAACTCTAGTGGAAATGGCAAACTTGGTTGCTTACAAACTCAAGGGTGTTGCTCAAATTTGGTTTGACCAATGGAAAGAGGAAAGGGAATTGAATATGGGTTCCTTGGATTGGGATAAGTTTAGAGGGGTGTTTCTCGGTCATTTCCTTCCCCTTCAAATGATGGAGGAAAGAGTTCAAGAGTTCATCAACCTAATACAAGGCAACATGAGTCTGAAAGAGTATGCATTGAAGTTCACTCCATTGTCAAAATATTCTTCAACTATGGTTGTCGACTCTAGGGAAAGGATGAGTAATTTTATATTGGGTGGTGGTCAAAGAGTGTCGAATCACCATGCTAATCAAGAAGATGAACATCTCGAGGTTAATGATTCATGCCCAAAAATATAGGATGAAAATCTAAAGGAGAAATACATGGAGTCAAGGTGGAAAATAATGGGTAATGGTGACTTCTCTCACTCTAAGTTCGGTGGATATGGACGTTCTCAATTTCAACAAAAGTTCTCCAATCAAAATTGTTACGACCCAAGGTAGCCTCTAGGCGTAACATGGCATACAAGAACCCGAAAGGCGCCATACAAGCCACTTAGCATACATCATACAAGATAATAGAGTTTAAAAGACTTAAAAGATAGTTTCAACATACAAAAGTTTTATAGAGAAAAGCGGAAATCTAAACATCGTCTCAAAACCATCTAGTACATGAGAAGAAATCGGGACGTAACCCGTACATCAAGTTCAAAACTAAAATGAAAAGACTTAATGAAATAAAGGCTTGGTCCTTGAAACATGAGGCCTCACCAATCTTCAATCTTCAACTACTAAGAGATCATAACCACAGAGGTGCGAATTAGAATCGTCGGACCCTACATTTTATGAAATGTACGCAAGATTATGCGCTAGTACAAAAATGCACTAAGTATGATAGCCATGCATAAAAATATGAAATCATGCTAAAAAGGACATTTTCATGATATGCAAAGACCAAGTTAAAACATAAGATAAAAGGGTTAAAAAAGATAAAACGTAATCATGACCAATGCAAGTAAAATCATCTTTGAACACATGTGAGATGCTTCTTGAAGTAACCTAATTAGTTCATTACTATAGTGTGAAGTAGCCATAACCGACGTAAAGACCATGTGAGCTATAACATGATCCCTCCGGTGTCGCCCACACTAAAAAGGGTTGTCCTACTTGCCAAGGTAGAACCATGAATCTGAGCTAAAGTGGATACACTAACTAATGTCTATCTAGACAATCATCCAATGGGGGCACAAAGGTAAGGGATAAGGAGATTACTACTAGAAACCCGACCTCAAATCGGGAGAGCTTCTATCTCAATATCATCTCGGTGATAAACATAAATCCCACATAGTAGTTATTAATCTTAACTTATCTCATGATCCATGAAAAGGTACAATTAAGTAGCTAATCCAAGCGAAAGTCATATTAGGATAGCTCCTTAGACCATGCGTGAGAAAACCTTTCACCATCCATGATCTTTTCATAATATCTTTTAAGGCCCATAGTCACTCACTTCATGCTAGAAAATCCCCACTACTAATGGAAATAAGTTTGAAATTGTGGTCTATAATCATTGATGGAATATGCGGATACCATACTAATCAAGACCTAGTTTAGGAAAATAGCCCAAAAAGAATTGAGGGCAAATCTAGATTTCATTCATTTCATGTGGCCAAGCCTTCATAGAACATATAGACAATCTCATCTATAAGATTTCTTAAGTCATAAACATACTTTCATGAACTTGCATCTTTTCAATAATTCATAAGCTTCATCATACTTTCAAAGTCAATGCATCTTCAAATTCATTTACACTTATTTCATAAAGAGAAGACATGCATATTTTCATAAATTCATCTTTCATATTTCAAGACCCACATTATATCAACATAGCTTAGAAAACATGGGTTATGCATGGGTTCATGGGAAGTCAACTTAAAAGCATGCAATTACTTCAATTCATGCATAAAAGTCATAAAACAATCAATTGAACCAACATTGAAAGGAGCCCATGACAATTGAAGAAAACACTAACTTAATTGGGGAATCTAGCTTTACAAAATTGGAGAATTTGGGAATTCCATGGAGGAAAGGGCTCCATGGATGAAAACTATCATACCTTGATGCAAAAAGCTTGAAAGCAATGGAGGATTAGGAGGCTTGATCTTGAAACCCTAGCTTTCTTCTTCAACTTCTAGAGAGAGAAATATTTGAGAGGAGGAGCTTAATCAAATTTTGGAAATTAATGAGAATGAATTGAGTTTGGGTGATTTGGGTGTTGAAAGTCATTATATATGGCTTTGGGTAGAAGGAAAAATGACGTAGTATTGAGTTAAAACAATTGAGAAAAGACCCAATAACCCCTGACTTAAAACTGATGAAGTGCTATCCACTACGGGACTGACGGAGTCGTTTGAACTACCATCCGTCGATTGGGTCATCATTCATGGTCTGCACGACAGGGTTTCACTAAAACGAGCATAAATTTTTACATCGAGCTTAGACAACCATGGTTCCACCTTAGGCAAGTAGGACAACCCTTTTCTGTGTGGGTAACACTGGGTGATCATTTGATAGCTCACATGGTCTAATGTCGGTTAAGGCTATATCCCAACTACAACAAGATTAATAATGAACTAAGACATTCTTGAAGAATTTTCTCATAGTGTTCAAAGTAATAATGAACTAAGACATGCTTGAAGAAGTATCTCATAGTGTTCAAAATAATGATGAACTAAGATATGCTTAAAGAAGCATCTCATAGTGTTCAATGCAATAATAAACTAAGACATGCTTAAGGAAGCATCTCATAGTGTTCAAGGATAACAAGAACATGAATATTGAACTAAGGTTACTACATGAGGTTTGGTATATGAGTTCAAAGGTTTTAAAGAAGATGCTAACTTGCATTGTATATGATGATTATGAATTATGTTTCCCAACTATCTCTATGATGATGTTTAAACTTGGCAAATTGCATGCTTTGAACTAAAATGTCCCTTTTAGCATGTTTTAAAGGTTTTCATGCATATTTATCAGACTTGGTGCATTTTTGTACTAACACATACTTTTGCCTACATTGTTTCCAAATGTAGGGTCCGACAACCATGGTCAGTTTCGTGGCTAAATGTTGATCTTGAGATTCCAAGCTTTGGTGAGTCCTCATGCTTCGAGGATGGAGTTATTGTTTTAGTTTCCATTTCTTGTATTTCCTTTTTGGACATGATGTATGGGCTAAGCCCAATTTCATTCAAGATTGTAATAGATGGCTATATTGAGACAAAGTGTCTAGACTTCCGCTTTCTTTTATGAAAAACTTTTTAGACTTGAAATAATGTTGTACTCTTATTATTCTATTTCATATGTTATGAGGACTAAGTGGCTTGTATGGAGTCCTTCAGGGTTCTATACGCCTTGTTACATCAAGGGGTACCCCTAGGTTGTGAAAAACTTGATCAACTTTTGGAAATTTAAGAGAATGAATTGAGTTTGGGTGATTTGGGGGTTGAAAATCATCATATAGTGCTTTAGGTAAAAGGCAAAACAATGTAGTATTGAGTTAAAATAATTGAGAAAAGACC
Organism: Solanum pinnatisectum; assembly: GCA_035578085.1. NCBI lineage: Eukaryota > Viridiplantae > Streptophyta > Magnoliopsida > Solanales > Solanaceae > Solanum > Solanum pinnatisectum. The sequence continues at coordinate 66,108 of JAWPEI010000105.1, read as the reverse complement.
TTATAACCCTTGACTTAAAAATTGACGAAGTGCCATCTACTACGGGACTAACAAACCATTGTTTGAACTATCATCCGTCGACTGGGTCGTCATTCATGGTTTGCCCGAAACGGCTTCACTAAAATGAGCATAAATTTTTACTTCGAGCTTGAATTTTAGAAAACTCGATGGCGTTGGAAAGAGGATTCAATTATGTTTAAATTGATAGGTGATTTGCCACCTAATTCATTTTGTGCTGGAATATATGACCATTTGAAGTTGACCTAAAAGCACTTTCTTTCCAAATAACTATCGTCCCTCACCAACGACCAGACCTACAATATGTGGTTCCACATACGGACCGTCCTGGTTGGCCGTCGTTAGTTTGAGAGACTCAATCTTTGAACCACGAACGACGGAGCCAACCTACAGTTTGTGGTTCCATCGACAGGCCGTGTGTCACGGCCATCGTTCTAAATTTATGGCCCTAAAATCTTTCTAAGTCTGGGACTCATGTACAAAACCTATCTACGGCTCATGGAATGGAAGTGAGCTGTCATAAAGTACTGAAACTAGACATCTTTAGAAAAATCCTACTCGTGCACCATGCCACCATAGACGGACCGTTGTCCCACCTATGGGCCGTGGATGATGTCGTTGATCTTGATACTAGGTCTGAGAAAACTTAAATTTTCTTTCCTTTTTGAATCCAAGGTATTACAAAAATTATTCAAATACTCTGGCTCCAAAGTTCAACAACAATAATGTGTCTAACCATAAGCCTCAAGGAGGTGGTGGTAATATATTTTCTATTCCCTCTTGCCAAAAGTATGGCAGGAGTTATTTTGGGAAATGCTTAGGTGGTTCTGATGTTTTGGATGACTGTGGGAAGAGTGGTTACATGGTAAGGAATTGTCCCTTACAAGCTAGTAAGAGTAAGGATGGACTTCAGGTTCAACCTAGTGGTTTTGGTTTGGATGGTGCCTCTCGTCAGAATAAATTATATATTCTTCAGACCGGACATGATCATGAGGGTACTTCGGATATAGTGATTGGAATAGTATGTTACAAGTCTTTTATCTTGATGTATATGCATTGCTTGATCCAAGTTCTATATTGTCTTTTGCGACTCCTTATGTGGCTATGAGTTTGATGTCAGTCACAAAACTCTTTTAGAACCTTTTTAGTCTCAACACCTATTGGTGACTCCATTGTTTCTAAACAAGTCTATAGATATTGTCCCATTTTAGTTTCTTATCAAGTCACTCATGTTGACCTTGTACTATACATGTTATATTTTGATGTTATTTTTAGGATGGATTGACTTCATTCTTGTTATGCTTCCATAGATTGTAGTACTCGATTATTCACGTTCCAGATTCCAAATAAACTTATCTTAGAATGGAAGGGTGTAAATTTAGCACCTAAGGGTCGGTTTATATAATGTCTTAAGACTAGGAAAACTGATTTCTAAAGGTTGTATCTATCATCTTTTTCAAGTAAGGGCTATGGATTCTGAAACCCCCTTCTCTTGAGTTAGTTTTGATTGTAAATAAGTTTTTGTATGTGTTTCTCGATGATATTCTTGGTATTCCTCCTGAAAAGGAAATAGACTTCGGTATTGGGTTTCTTCCAAATATGCAATCTATCTCTATCTCTCCTTACTTTATGGCTTAGGAGTTAAAGTATCAGTTTAAAGATTTATCTGATAAGGGTTTCATTAGACCGACTATCTCACCATGGGGTGCTTCGGTGTTGTTTGTCCAAATGAAGGATGATTCACTTTGTATTTGTTTTGACTACCGACAATTGATAAGGTCACGATAAAGAATAAGTATCCTATTTCAAGGACCGATGCCTTGTTTGATCAAATCCAAGGTGTGAGTTTCTTTTTAAAGATTAATCTTCGATTGGGGTATCATCAATTGAGAGTATGGAAAAGTGACATTCCAAAGATGACTTTTCCAACTCGATATAGACACTATGAGTTTTTAGTGATGTCTTATGGTTTGACTAATGCCTCGATGACATTCATGGACCTAATGAATAGTGTGTTTAAGTAACATCTTGACATATTTGTGATTCTATTTGTTGATGATATTTTGATTTACTTACAGAGTGAAGATGAGCATATTAATCATTGAAGTATCGTGTTAAAAATTCTCAAGGATCATAAATTGTTTGCTAAAGTTTAGTATGTGTGTGTTTTGGTTGCGGTCCCTTGCTTTTCTTGTCCATATTTTCTCTAGTGAAGGTATCAAGGTTGATCCCGAGAAAGTTAAGCACTCTCCTTAAACCTCTTTCCCCTTTTAAAATTCAGAGTTTCTTGGGTTTGATCAGTTACTATAAAAGATTTGTGGAATGATTTTCCTCTATTACTTTTCCTTTGACTCAAAAGAAGGTGAAATTCCAATGTTCATAGGCTTGTGAGAAAAGTTTCCAATAGTTGAGGGGCAGACTCACTTCATCTTCTATTTTGGCATTACCAGAAGGAATTGATGGTTTTATGGTGTATTGTGATGCGTCATCGATTATTCTTGATTGTGTTTTGATGCAACATGAAAAATTCATTGCTCATGCATTGAGGAAATTGAAAGTGCATGAAAAGAATTACCCAACTCATTATTTGGAGCTAGTGGCAGTTGTCTTTGCTTTGAAGATTTGGAGACATTATCTTTATAGTATTCATGTGGATATGTTCATTGATCACAAGAGTTTGCAATACATGTTCATGCAAAAGGATATGAATCTTCACAAAAGGAGGTGGTTTGATTTGTTGAAGGATTACAATATGGGTGTCCTTTATAACTTGGATATGGAGAATGTGGTTGCCAATGCTCTTAATTAGTCGATTGTCGATAGGTAGTGTTGCTCAAGTTGAGGATGGTAAGAAAGAGTTTGTTCGTGATGTTCATAGACTAGCTTGATTGGGTGTTCTCTTGGTTTATTCCGAGGATGGTGGTGTCATTGGTCAGAATGGTTCAAAATGATCTCTCATTTTGGATGTGAAAGATAATTAAGACCTTTAACCGATTATGGTTGAATATGCCAGTTTCTGAAAAAATCGTTGAGGTTTTCTCCCATAGGTGATAGTGTTCTTCATTACCAAGGTCGATTATGTGTTGGGAATGTTGATAAATTGAAGAACCATATTTTGGTGGAAGCTCACCGTTCTCTGTATTCTTGTCACCAAGGAGCCACCAAGATGTACCGTGATTTGTGGGATGTCTATTGGTGGATTAGGATGAAGAAGGATACTGCATAATTTACGTCTAACTATCCAAATTGTAAGCAAGTGAAAGTTGAGCATAAAAAACTAGGTGGTTTAGCTCACAACATTAGCATTCCTACGTGGAAATGGGAAAATTTGTATATGGACTTCATTATGGATTTAGCTCGTACTCATTGTTAGTTTGACTTGATTTGGGTTATTAGAGACCAAATGACTAAGTTAGCCTATTTTCTTCCATATAAGATATTGTTTTCAGCTGAAGACTATGTCAGGCTTTATATTCGGGAAATGATAAGGTTGTATGGGGTACAATTATCCTTCATCTTTGACAGGAGTAATCAGTTTACATCCTAATTTTGGATGTTCTTTCAGAAAGGTCTTGGTACTCAAGTGAAGCTTAGTACGATATTTCATCCTCAGACTGGTGGTCAGGCCGAACATGTTATTCATACTTTGGAAGATATGTTAAGAGCTTTTGTGATTGACTTTTAGGGTAATTGGGATGATAACTTGCCTTTGATCGATTTTGCTTATAATAATAGTTATTACTCAAGTATCCAAATGACTCCATTTGAGTCTCTCTATGGTAGGAGGTGTAGGTCTCCTATTAGTTGGTTTAAAGTTTGTGAGATAGCTTTGATAGGTCCATAGGTAGTGAATGAGACTATTGAGAAGGTTCAACGTATTAGAGAGAGGTTGTCACGCCCCGAGGCTACCCTCTTGACGTAACACGAGACTTAGGATCATAAGTGACCCCAAGCTAACCCCATGTCTGACATATATCAAGCATACTGAGAATAACTGTATAAGACATGTACTGTACGGAAGCTAAAACAATGGATAACTGAAAGCCGGGAATACCCAACTAGTCTTAATGTATAAAACATACTAAGAGCTTAATAACGACTGAAAGATTAAACTTAACAATTCAAGATGATTCTACTACTATGTATGAAAAAAGCCTCTAACTAAGTTGAGTCGTTGGGACATGCCCCCAGCTAACTCTAACAAAACTAAAAACTAAAAAAAAAAGAATAAAATGAAAGCATGTCTATTGTCCTTGAAGTATGAGGATACACCACTGAAGCTGCTGAAATACGGATCGAGAATCGATCTAAGCATGATCTGGATGCTGAGTACCTGAACCTACATCATGAAAGGATATGGCACAGAGTATGCGTTAGTACTTGGAATGTACTGAGGATGCAAGATAAAGATACTAAGCTGAACAAATATATATTAGCTGAACAAAGCATAACTGAGCGATGACATAACTGAGTATGTAAAAACTCAAACATAACTTAAAAGCTAAGCTGAATATAATGACAAGTACTAATAATGAAAATAACATGCTAAACTGAATGCTGAAGTATATAATAAAAACCTGGTCAAATGCACTAAGAGTATGATTGTGGGAGCTACTATTAACCGACATAAACCACGTGAGCTAAGAATGGAGTCCGATGTATACGGCCTATCGAGAGGACCCAATATACGTTGCTAGGGGTGTAAAGGCATGTCTGGCGTGATCACTAAATCTGATGCCCAACATAAGAGACTTATAATCCTAAGGGAGCACGCAGTTTTGGGACTATGAGGGTATGCTGAACCCTAGTCCAACTCTGTGCTAGTCTACTCCCAACTGAATATGTGTATGACACAATGTAACTGAAATACTGAATAGTTCAAAATACAAACATGCAAATATGAGAATGCAATATTTATATACTGATAATGTAAGATTCAAAATTTGAGGCACGTTATCTGTTTAAATGACCTAGCAAGTATAATTCATGAACTAAGAGAATTTACACAAACTAGGGTTCTGAGTTTCATACAAGGAATTAAGCAAACTTTCCAAGAAATGAGCTATTTCGATTTGGATACTACAACAACTAAATCACGACAATTATTCAAGGTTTTACAAACCCTAGGTCTAAACAAGATATGGAGAATCAAGGAGCTGATTGAGTTCTAGGGACCTAATGGATGAAAGGAACCCACTAGTGAAATCCCACATACTTGGTGACGAAATCTACAGAAAAATCCTTCGATTTTGGGGCTGAAACTTGACGCAAACCTATTGATCGTTCTTGGGAAACTGGTACCTTTTTCTTCCCTTTTTTTCTCTAAGTTTGGATGATTTTTGGAGAATGAAGGTTCTGGGTAAGTCTGACTAAGTTATTAGGCTTAGACCGAGTAAAACAACGTAGTTTACGCAATAAATGACACGGTTTAAAGGCTCGAACACATAAGAAAAAGACCTAAATGACCTTAACTTAAAAGTTGATGAAGGCCATCCACGGAGGGACCTATGGACCGTCATTTGGACTACCAACAATTGACTGCGGTCATGGTTCATGGTCTACCCGATAGGGCATCACTAAAATGGCCATAAATTTTTACTCGGAGCTGGGATTTTAACAAACTTGATGGCATTGAAAAGATGATTCAATTATCTTTAATTTGATAGGTCATGGCCCACCTAACTCATTTTGTGCTTAAAGATATGACCGTTTGAAGTTGACCCAACAACTAATTCCCTCCAATTGGTTGCTAACCCTCACCTATGGTCCGTAGGTCTAACTAGGGACCGTATTAGTCAACAATGGGTGGGATCAGAGACCATTAACCTTTGGCCCTTAATGACAAAACCCCACCTAGGGTCTATGGTTTTACCTACGGTCCGTGGTTCTACCTATGGTCTGTGGGTGGTTCTGTTGGTACTGGCACCAATTTTTCTGAAACCTTAGATTTTCTTCATTTTAAGGTCCGAGGTGTTACATTATCTCCTCTTTGGGAATATCTTCCTTGAATGAAGTCTAAACAAGCTGAGTATGGAGGGAAGGAGTTGCAATCCCTACCACTAAGTTCTAGAAACTAATATATAACTGAACTCAGTTCCAAGAACATGCAAATATGCTGAAATGCAAGGATAACTGAGGGAACAAAATGTTGAGACTGAATTACACAAGAATAAGCTGAGAGACTGGAAATGAAATATTACCTCAAGCTCAAATGAAATCGAAAGGAAAGAGGTGAGGATACTTGGCCATCATGACTACTTTGCTTCCCAAGTAGCTCCCTTACAGACTGACTCCTCCACAAAACCTTTACTGAAGCAACTTCCTTATTCCACAACCTACGAACCTGATGGTCAATAATTTCAACAGACACCTCTTCATAAGTGAGACTATCCTTCACAACCACACTCTCTAATGGTACTATTGATTTCGGATCACGCACATACTTCTTCAACAAGGAAATATGAAAGACTGGATGAACTGCTACTAGTTCTACTGACAACTCTAACTCATAAGTGATATTACCAACCCTTTCCAAGATTCTGTAAGGACATACATATCTAGGACTGAGCTTTCTTTTGTTACCAAATCTCATTACCCCCTTCATAGGTGACATCTTCAGGAAGACCCAATCATTGATTTCGAACTCTAAGTCCATTCTACTCACATCTACATAGGACTTTTGACGACTCTGAGTTGTCTTAAGTCTATCTCTGATCAGCTAAACTTTTTCCATAGCTTCATGAACCGAATCTGGCCCTATCAAGTCTGCTTCACCTACTTCAAATCAACCAATCAAGGACCTGAATCTACTCCCATATAGGGCCTCATAAGGGACCATCTGAATACTGGAATGAAAGCTATTATTATAGGTGAACTCTATGAGAGGTAGGTGATCATTCTAACTACCCTTGAAATCGATCACGCAAGCTCTCAACATGTCTTCTAAGATCTGAATGGTACATTCTGCCTGACTATCCATCTATGGATGAAATGATGTGTTGAGATTTACTTGGTTACCAAGACCTTTCTGAAACGATTTCCAGAAATGAGAGGCAAACTGAGGACCTCTATCTAAGATGTTAGACAATGGAACCTTATGCAACATGACTATCTCATTGATGTAGAGTTTGGCATAGTCCTCCGCTGAATTTGTAGTCTTGACAGCCAAGAAGTGAGAGGATTTAGTAACGCTGTCTATTATCACTCAAATGGTGTCATGCTGTTTGCGAGGATGCGGTAAGCCCATAATAAAGCATGTTTATCACTTCCCACTTCCATATAGGAGTGTTAATATCCTGAGTCATACCTCTTAGTTTCTGATGTTCTACATTAACCTGTTGACAATTAGAACACTTAGCCACAAAGTCTGCTATGTCAATCTTCATGCCGTTCCACCAAAAGACTTGTCCTAGATCACGGTACATCTTAGTAGCACCTGGATGAATGAAATACATGGAGTTATAAGCTTTTGTAAGGATCTGCTTCCTCAACTCACCCACATTAGGAACACATAAGCGACCTTGGTACCGAAGCACACTATCTCCCTCTCGGGAGAAAACCTCTACTTTCTGCCGATGAACTACATCTTTCAACTGAAGTAATATAGGATCACTATCTTGTTTTTCCTTAACCTTCGCTACCAACGAAGATTCTAATCTAGTCTGAACTATCACCCTACCATGTGATGTGTCTATAAGGAAAACTCCTAAGAGAGCAAACCGGTGAACATCTTGGATAGATCTTTCTTTTCTTCCTCAACATGTGCTACACTACACATAGACAGTCTGCTGAGAGCATCAGCCACTAAATTGGCCTTACCCGAATAGTACATCACATTCATATCATAATCCTTGAGGAATTAAAGACATCTCCCAAGACAAAGATTCAACTCTTTCTGGGTGAAAACATACTGGAGGCTCTTATGATCTGTGAATAAATCAACATGAACACCATCCAAGTAGTTTCACCAAATCTTTAGGGCAAATACTACAACTATAAGCTTGAGGTCATGAGTCGGGTAGTTCTTCTCATGAACCTTAAGTTGCCTAGAAGCATAAGCTATGACCTTACCTCACTGCATCTACACACAACCTAGGCCGACCATGGATGCATCATAATAAGTCAAATAACCATTTGAACCATCTCGTAGGGTCAAGACCGACCTAATCTTCAGTTCTGAGAAGCTTTTCTCACACTCATCTGACCACTGAAATTTGACCTGCTTCCTAGTCAACTTGGTCAATAGGGAAGCTATGGATGAAAATCTTTCAACAAACCTCATGTAATAACGGGCCAAACCTAAGAAACTTCTAATATCTATTGGAGAGGTGGGTCTGGGTCCGTGCTGTACTGCTATAATTTTGTGAGAATCTACTCGGATCCTTTTGCTAGATACGACATGACCAAGGAAAAAGACGGACTGTAACCAGAACTCACATTTGCTGAACTTACCGAATAGATAACGATCATTGAGAATTTGCAGAACAACTCTTAGACGAGTCGCATGCTCCTCCTCATTCCAGTAATAAATGAGGATATCATCAATAAAGACGATGATGAACAAGTCCAAATACTGTTGAACACCCTGTTCATTAATTCAATGAAAGCTTCTAGAGCATTTGTCAGTCCAAAATACATAACTACAAATTCATAATGATGATATCGAGTTTTGAAAGTTGTCTTCCAAATGTCACTATCTCTGACTCTGAGCTGATGATAGTCAGATCTAAGGTCTATCTTAGAAAAGTAACTAGCACCCTGAAGTTGGTCGAACAAGTCATCAATCCTGGGGATGAGATACTTATTCTTGATTGTGACTTTGTTAAACTGCCGATAGTCCATGCACATTCTGAGAGAACTGTCTTTCATTTTCATGAACAACACTAGAGCACCCTATGGAGAGATAGTATGCCTGATAAAGCCCTTATCTAAAAGGTCTTTCAACTGCTCTTTCAATTCCTTAAGCTCAGCTAAAGCCATTCTGTAAGGGGGAATCGAAATGGGATGGGCATTGGAAGGAGATGTATTCCGAAGTTGATTTCCCTTTTGGGAGGAACTCTGGGAAGATTTTCTGGAAACATTTCTGAAAACTCATTTACTACTGGGACTGACTCAAGAGTTGGGGTTTCGAAGTTTGAATCCTTAACCCGAACAAGATGATAGATATACCCTTTGGAAATCATTTTTCTGTCCTTAAGGTAAGATATGAATCAACCCATAAGCAGTGAGCTACTACCCTTCCACTCTAAGACTGACTCATTTGGAAATTGAAACCGAACAATCCTAGTTCTACAATCGACTAAGTCATAACAGGAATGTAACCAATCCATGCCTAGAATGAAATCGAAATCTACCATTTCTAACTCTACAAGATCTGCTAGGTAATTATCAGAGAGACTCTGACAGGGCACTTTTTATATGCTCGTCTAGCTATAACTGGGTCACCAACTAGAGTAGAGACTGAGAAGGGTTCTGAAAGAGTTTCTGGACTGACACCAAAGTTTACTGCTATATAAGGAGTTACAAAAGATAATATAGCCCCTGGATCTAACAATGCATAAACATCTAAATGAAAGACTCATAACGTACTAGTGAACACATTAGGAGAATCTTCCTGGTCCTGCTGAGCCTAGAGAGTATACAATATGTTCGGGCGTTGACCGCCACCTGCACCAAATGAAGTACCCCGCTGAGTTGGGCGATCTGCTGGTGCTGCTGGAGCTGCAGACTGAGCCCTATTATTGTTACCTCCTTGTCCCTGTCTGGAAGAAGGGCAATCCTTCAACCTATGGATAAGCTGACCACACCCAAAGAACCCTTCCTTGCCTTCAAGACACTCACCTGGATAGTTCTTACCACAATTTGGATTAGTTGGGTAAGTCTTGTTACCTGACTCACTCCCCTGAGACTTAGAGCCTGATGCCCTAGTTTTCTCATCTTGTCGAAACCTAGGGATGGAGCACTAGCTAATGAAGGTGCTGGGGCTGTAAACCTCTGCTTAGACAATTCCCTAAGCTTATCTCTTGAACCTGCTGAGCATGAAGCATCACATTCCTGCACTGAGTTTTCACCAGATCGAACACCCTAAACAAGAACTTACTCATTTGTGCCCTTGGATCAGAAACCATGTGTGGAGCATACCTAGAGAGTTGGGTGAACTTCAGCTTGCACTCTTGGACCGACATAGAACCCTGCTTCAAGTTCATAAACTATTATGCCTTAGTTTCTCTAAATTCCCTTAGGAAGAACCTATCTAGGAAAGCTCCAGTAAGACAATCCCAAGTCACAGGAGCTGCATCTGCACCCCTGTTATCTTTCCACTAAGTGAACCAGATATGAGCCACATCTTTCAAGGATTTTCTTAACCTCATCAATGAAGTTTTATTGGTCCTTACTAACCTTCGACCCTAGAAACTCACACGGATTCATCTAAACAAAATCTCGAACCCTAGCTATAACTGATCTACCATTTGTGTTAGTAGGAACATGGACCTGCTGATTATTCTGATTGGCCACACTCTTAACCAAGAGTTGGATCGCATTCCAAAATTTTGCATTCGTAATCTCATGGTTCGGGACTGGAGGAAATACGTTAGCATTGCGTACGTTAGCTCTATGAGGAGGCATGATCTAAAATGCATAACAAAGTATTAGAAATGAGAAGTTGGATCATACCCATGCACGGATAAGAGTAATAAAGAAAGTGAAGTTTTTCTTAAAACACTTCGTAGCCTCCCTCTCATAGATGTGGTGCACTTCACACCCATGAAAGAGACTCTACTAAGTGTGGCTTTCAGACATCCTAAGACTCTTAAACCTAATGCTCTGATATCAAGTTTTTCATGCCCCGAGGCTACCCCTTTGATTTAACACGGGACCTAGGATCATGAGTGACCCCAACATAACCATGTGTCTGGCATATATCAAGTATACTAAGCATAACTGAATAAGACCTGTACTATGCGGAAGCTAAAACAATGGATAACTAAAATTGGGGAATACCCAACTAGTATGGATGTATAAAACATACTAAAAGCTTAATAACAACTGAAATATTAAACTTAACAATTCAAGCTGATTCTACTACTATGTCTGATAAGCCTCTAACTGAGTTGAGTTATAGGGACATGCACCCAGCTAACTCTAACAAAACTAAAAAAAAATAAAAAAATGGAAATGAAAGCATGTCTATTGTCCTCGAAGTATGAGGACTCACTACTAAAGCTGTTGAAATACGAACCGAGAATTGATCTAAGCGCAATCTGGATGCTGAGTACCTGAACCTACATCTTGAAAGGATGTAGCAAAGAGTATGCATTAGTACTTGGAATGTACTGAGCATGCATGATATAACTACTAAGATGAACAAATATATATAAGCTGAACAAAGCATAACTAAGCAATGACATAACTGAGTAAGAATGTAAATACTGAAACATAACTGAAATGTTAAGTTGAATGCAATGACCAAGTACTAATCATGAAAATAACATGCTGAACTGAATGCTAAAGTATATACTGACAACATTGTCAAATGCACTAAGAGTCTGATTGTGGGAGCTACAATTAACCGACATAAACCACGTGGGAGCTAAACGTTGAGTCCGATGTATACGCCCCATCGACAGGACCCAATATACCTTGCCAAAGGTATAAAGGCATGACTGGTGTGATCACTAAATCTGATGCCCAACATAGGGGACTTATAATCCTATGAGGGCACGTAATTTTGGGACTTTAAGGGTATGCTGAACCCTAGTCCAACTCGGTGCTAAGTCTACACCCAACTGAATATGTATGTGACACAAATGTAATTAAAATACTAAATAGCTCAAAATACTAACATGTAAATATGAGAATGCAACATTTATATAGTAATAATGTAACATTCTAAATTTGAGGCATGGTTATCTGTTTAACTGACCTAGAGATTATAATTCATGAACTAAGAGAATTTATACAAACCAGTGTTCTGAGTTTCAAATAGGGAATTAAGCAAACTTTCTAAGAAACAAGCTATTTCAACTTAGGATGTACAACAACTAAATCATGATAATTATTCAAGGTCTTTCAAACCTTAGGTCTAAACAAGACATTGAGAATCAAGGAGCTGACTGCATGGACCTAGTAGATGAAAGGAACCCACTAGTGAAATCCCACATACTTGGTGACGAAATATAGGGAGAAATCCTTCGATTTTGGGGCTGAAACTTGATGCAAACCTCATGATTGTTCTTGGGAAATTGGCACCTCTTTCTTCCCTTTCTTTGCATTAAGTTTGGATATCTTTGGAGAATGAGGGTTCTGGGTAAGTTTGACTAAGTTATTAGCCTTAGTTTAGGCATTAAACGATGTAGTTTAAGTGCCCCAATGCATAGGAAAAAGACCTAAATGACCCTAACTTATAAGCTTACGAAGGACATTCAGGGAGGGACCTATGGACCGTCGTTTGGACCACCAACCATCGACTGCGGTCGTGGTTTGTGGTCGGCCCCGACAGGGCTTCACCAAAATGAGCATAACTTTTTACTCAAGCTGGGATTTTAGCAAACTTGGTGGCGTTGTAAAGAGGATTCAATTATCTTTAATTTGATAGGTCATAGGCCACGTAACTCATTTTGTGCTAAAAGATATGACCGTTTGAAGTTGACCCAATAACCAATTGGCTGCTGACCCTCACCTACTATCAGACCTACGGTCTGTAGGCCCAACCACAGACTGTATTGGTTAATCGTGGATAGGATTAGAGACCATCAACCTTTGGGCCTTAACGACAGAACCCCAACTATGGTTCGTGGTTCTATCTACGGTCCGTGGGTGGTTCCATTGGTATTGGCAGTAGTTTTTCTTAAAACTAGGATTGTCTTCATTTTGAGGTCTGAGGTGTTACAGAGGTTGAAAATGACTCAAAGTTGGCAAAAGTCTTATTCCGATGTGAGAAGAAGAGAGCCTGAGTTTGATGTTGATGATTAGGTTTACTTGAAGATATCACCAATGAAAAGTGTTATGAGATTTGCAAAGGAAAGCATAGTCCCCGTTATGAAGGCCCATATTAGATTTTGAGGCATGTTGGCAAGGTGGCCTATGATTTAGACTTGCCTTTCGATTTGGTGGTAGTGCATTTGGTGTTCTATGTCTCTTTGTTGAAAAAGTGTGTTGATCATCTGATATCTATTGTGCCATTTGAAAGTTTGGGAGTTAAGGAAAGTCTTTCTATTTAAGAAGTTTCAGTTAAAATCATTGATCATCAAGTGCAGAAGTTGAGAAATAATGAAGTTACTCTCATGAAAGTCCTTTGGAGGAATCAATTAATTGAGGGTGCTACTTGGGACTTGGGAGGCTAAAACATATATGATGTCCAAGTATCCTCATCTCTTTCTCTCCGCTCCTATTCTTTTGGATTCATGTGTTATAGTCATTATCATGTTCCATATGCATGCATGTTCATGAAAAACTTGTTTTAAAGTCTATGTTTTAGCTTGGGGTTGATTAATCCTTGTTTATATGCATTTTATGTGATTTGTATTCATGTTGGGCAATTACTTCTTTCTCTACTCTATTCATACAAGATTGAGTCCCATTCAAGGAAGAATTTTCCCAAGGGGAAGATATTGTAACACCTCAAAAATTAGAAGTTAAGTTTGGAAGGGGAAACATTGCATTTTGGTACTGGTGCAAGTTCTTACGAGCCCACTTATAGACCATAAAAAGTTCTACGGGTCGTAGGAAGGGAATCATAGGACATGAGTTGGATTTTGGAAAATGTCAAGTCTGATGAGTGCCCACGGACCACCAAGAAAGTGCGTAGAAGCTTGTACGGGCCGTAGGAACTGTCTGTAGAAATGATCTAGACTTATTAAAATTTTGGACTTAATTTTTGGTTCTATGAGAGGGCCCTACAAGCTGTAGAAGTTTTGATGACTTGTAGTAAGGGTTTCATGGAAATGGACCAAAACACTGGTCCTAGTAACACATTCTACGAATGACCAATATGGTCTGTAGAAGTTCTTATGGACCGTAGGTCAAATACATAAAAGCCCTCCGACATATTTAAGTCTCAGATTTTTGGGTCTTTTCCTATCCTTTCTACACCTTTACTATGTCATTTTGACCCTATAACTAAGTCCTATAACTAACTTTACTCTTCAAAAACTACCCATTCTCCCCCAAATCACTCAAACCCTTAAATTCTCTCAAAGTCTTCTTCTCCAATTCTCTCTCACGAACTGTCAAGGAAAAGCTAGGTTTTCAAGATTCAAGGCCTTTTCCTCCATTTCGAGGGCTTTTATTATCCAAGGTATGTGAGAAGTTCACCGATGGATTCCTTTCATCTATTGGGTCCCAAAAGATACTCAATTCTCCTTTTGAATTTTTCCCAAATTTCAAAGGTGTCATGTCAAATCTTTTCGGGTTCAATTTATTATTATTTTATCTTATTATGCATGATTTGATTTAATTACATATTTTCTCATTAATTTCATATGAATCCATGGTTAAGACTATTTTATGAATATGAAACATAATTATGAAGTGATGCATGCATCATGAAATTGAAGATTTATGAATGAAGGGGGCTTTTAGATAGAGTGTAAATTATTTTAAAATATTTTCTCAATATAAAGATGATAATGATTTAGATACTTAGAATGGTAAGTGTCTTATGAATGATTTATGAAATCGTGATTTTAAAAGGAGTTATTTTATGATATAAAGCTTATGATTGGGTTGGTGTCAATAGATTCTTACCCTTTAAAGTATTGTAATATGATTATGATTATGTTTAGTCTATTGAGATTTTACTTAGCACTGAGAGGAATTTGAGATAGAGGTTTTGCTGTTAGTAAAGGTTCAATATTTAGTAGCACTCTCCTTGTCCCTAACTATGTGTTGTCGTAAGGATTATTTTTGATAGACATAGCTAGTGGATCCATCTACGATAACATGTATGGTCCTTACCTTGGAAAGTAGGACAACCTCTTTTCGGTGTGGGGAAGACACCGAATTCCATGTTATAGTTTACATGGTATATGTCGGTTAATGGTAAAATATCCCACAAAAGAACTATGTTTTTATCCAAAAGTTTTATGGCTTCCTTAGATGATTTGATTTAATCTTTCTTATGAATCTTCAAATGTTGTAGTGGCTTTGTTTGATAATTTATGATTTTTGCTTGATAAGCTTTACTACGTTTTACTTGGTCATTCATTTCCATGTTTTAAGTTCATCATATTATCATGTTTACATTTATGCATGTTTTCTCACATTCAAAGTACTGAAGCATATATTGTGCCTATATTATTTCATAGTATAGGATCCGATGCTCCTCCTCCGGACGTGGCTAGATTTGGATTGCTCAGCTGTTGATTCATAGTGGTGAGTTATCATGGTGTGAGGATTAGATCACGCTATATCACTTTATTCTTTGATTTTATTTTTAGTTTCAGACTTTGTACATGGTTTAGGGATTGTGTCCTAACCACATCGATGACAGTAGAAGGCTTTGTCAGACAATTTAGTTTTTCCGCATTTATGTTCAGTCTTGTACTTTTAAATTTGTTCTATGATTGAGACTTTACTTTGAGATTTCATTAAATTATGCTTAGTATTGAATATATGTTGTCTTTGTTTACGTCATGCTTATGTCAAATGACTTTTTAAGGGTCTCTCCGTACCCTATTCGCTATGTCACATCTAGGGTATACTTTGGGTCATGATAAGTACGAACTCTTATAAACTTTGCTTTTCTTTGGTGAGTCTTCATGGTTCAGGGAGATGTCACTTATTCTTTTTTATGATCATTTGAAACTCTACTTTTCAGTTTTAGATTGTTCGAGTGAGCAAGGTCTTGTCCTAGTAACTCACTTATGATTAGAGGCTTAGACATTAGTGTTTTCTCTTATGAGTCTTTGTATTCAAATTTCTCTTATATGTTGATATAGTCATTTTAGACTTTATTTCGCCTTTCATGTTATTTTAGTTATGTATATTATCTTAGTGTCATGCCATTTCATGTGGTTAGCTTAGGGTCTCTTGGGACTCTAGGTGGCATGTCACATGTAGAGGGTAGACTTGGGTCGTGAAAAAATGATAATTTATTGTCTAACATATACTACTATATTTTTATCAATAATTAAAGACAAACTAGAGTTATGGTTCCTATATATTGAAATTAAAACAAATATTCTACTATCAACTCATTCATGTATATGTTCATTGTACAAAACTAACAAATCTGTTAGTCTCCTAAATTCTTTTGACCAATTAGAAGAATTTCACCGTAAGTCCTTCCAACACTTGGGTGTCAAATTAATTTGTTCATCATATGCCTTAGATTAGCTATCATATCACTAGCTCAAGCTATTAGATAGAGGTTGGTAGCCCCAAATTCTTATTAATGATCTTTTTTCCTAATCTTAACTTCTTTTGTCAAGCGAATCAAAATACGATGAGTTCTTAATGTTGGTGACCATTAAAAAGACGATCTTTATAAAGAATCTCAATACACAATGATCACACTTTTATGCAAAGATTTTGATATAAAGAATCCATTATCTTTTTCCTACCGTAGTTTCATAATCCTAGTTATGAGATTTAGTTAATCATAACTAGTTGAGAATAATATTAAATATAATTCAAATAACTAAAGAACATTAAAATGTAAATAAATAAACTCAACATTTACTTAATACAACTCTTGCAAGACTATCTTGTTCATACCACAGTAATCTTCTGTGAAAGAAATAACTAAAAGACAACACAATTCTAGAGTAGCAAAGAATGA
The DNA here is from genome assembly GCA_035578085.1 of Solanum pinnatisectum. Lineage (NCBI taxonomy): Eukaryota > Viridiplantae > Streptophyta > Magnoliopsida > Solanales > Solanaceae > Solanum > Solanum pinnatisectum. The sequence goes on along the minus strand of JAWPEI010000105.1, from coordinate 49,310 downwards.
TGAAAACTATATTCTAATTCCAGTGTTTAATCATGCTTGTGTTCTATTTATAATGGTGGAATGGAAATCCTAATTCTAGTTGGACTCTGCTTTGACTTTGTAATCTCTTGTTTCGCATAACAGAAGGGTGCGATGTGGACCACATTACTGAGCAAGAGGCATGCACCGCGAGGTCTATCGCAAACTCATATCTGCCTTCTAGTTCATTGCAAGTTTCTCACAAAGTTTTTTGGTTTCTAAATCTCGTTCAACTTGAGGTGTGGCTTGGAGGACAACATGTGGTTCATGCGTCATGCTACAGACCCCCTTCTTCAACTTGTCTTGATTGTATTTAGTTTGGGACACATCGCTTTGAGTTCCAATTCATCTTTTGGGGTAATCCTTGTTGCTTTTAGCCTGCATTATTCTAATCATCTATATTAGGTCATCACAATAATTATACATAAAACATATGGATATATGTGATTTTATACTCGAAACATAAGCAAATTTTGAGTAAAGTACGATGCTTGAATGCATAAATATATCTCATATCACTAGACCAAAGGGCATTGTGGGGGATGTGTTAGTGCAATTAGGTTCTTTAATTTTCTCAATGGACTTTGTAGTCCTTGATTTTTTTTTATCTAGATTCATAAATCTCATTTATTTAGGGCCATTGACTCATGTCTATGGGAAAAGCTCTTATACCACAATAATCTTCTGTGACAGTGTTCGATGTTAATAATGCATCAAAGTAGTCAGTGCTCTATGCAGAAGTAGAAGTAATTAAAGTGGTGGAGGACAACTCCAAATTGCAAATGATCTCACTCCAAGACTAAATTAATAAAGACCTCAAGGGAAAAGGATTATTTCATAACCCTTAGGAGAGCGTTGTGTTACAGTGTCTAAATTTTATGAGAGTGTGTTCTTAGCATAGCCTTACAAAAGTTCATATATATATTCCCTCATAATGGAAGCTAAAGATTGGTACCTAAATTTATGATCAACACTTGGCTTGGGTTGGTATACACATTCATATAAGAGTGGATCATATATAGCAGCAAAAAATAGAGTTTGTATATAACGTTGTCTACTTCTGGTAGTTCAAAGGGGAACTCTTATCGAAGGCATAGAGAAGGTTCAAAATTTTTCTGACACCCCTGAGCATAGGGTTGATGAGGTAATTATGCTTGATACATTCAACCATGAGTTGAATCCCGTGAACAAATCCATAGATAATTCCATGGCGGGAGAATGCTAAAAGGATGGAAAATTCAAAGAAATCGCTAAGTTGTTAAATGGTGTGGCTAGACATAATCAAATATGGAACTCCAAATTCATAAAGCTAATACAATGGATAGGTTGAAGGAGTGTGATTGTATTTGCATTTTCCATGAATTAAATACTCCAATGAAGATGACTAATAATGCCATCAATTTCAAGTCATGAAGTTATATCAAGCATTGTGCGGGACGCAACTAAAGCATACGACATACTCCCTCCCTCATCATTTTTCTCCTCCAAAAGTTTCAAGAAGTCTTTAAAGTAGTAAGTTTAATTATTTTTTCTTCTTTATTTTTTAAAACTCCCATTCCCCAATTCCCCTATTGTGATAATTTATTTACTTTATTAAAGATTTTTGCAAAAACCTTTAATCTTTGAAGTCATGGATTGTTTCTTTTTGAGTTTTCTATAATGTGGGTTGTTAGATGATTTGGAGGTTCTAAATAGTCATTTGAATAATTTTGAGAATTTACTACTTCAAAACTTTTGAATTGCCATGCCTATTTCAAAAATAATTTTTGTGTGTTTTATGAAGTCTTGAATAAGAGCATATTTTGGTAGATGTTATTTGTCATTATTTTGTAATGAATTCAATTGCAATTATTGAGATAAGAATTGATTTATATAGAGATTATTGTTGAGATTAGCAGTGTAGAAATCGCTATAGTGAATGAAATTGAGAAAAATGCCAGACTCCATAGCATTAAAATCTTGACCAGGACCTTTGTGTATGCCCTATGTTTGATGAAGACATCCCAAATAATAGTCATGAGCCATACTTTTTCTGAGATAGATAGTTGACAACCATCTTAAGGGCACGTTAGTCATTTGATGTATTTTAAGGAACTATAAAAGTTTTACTGTGAGGTGGTTGATGTAAATTGAAAGAAAAATGTATAATGTGTAGTGGCTAGCTGTGCAAAACGTATAAAAAAGATTTGGGGAAGTATGAGTACTCGTGATAGTAAATTAAGAGTGGTGCCATATTGACACCCTTTTGCTTAATTAACTTTCAATTTTTGTAAGTATAATGAAACATCCACACCAAACAAGAGGAAAAATATAGGCCACTAATGAAAAGAAAGGAAGAGGACTTGTACAGATCAAGCTTTGGGTAGCCAAGCCCCACTCATCTGGATGAGCTAGACACTCAAGAAGTGAGCAGAGAATAAGATATTAAATGGGTGATATTTGAAGGGAAGAAATGGTTCAAAACATTCACTAAGGAAAGATACCTTTCTGAGGCACAAATTAATGAAGTTATACTATAGGCACAATTCCTAGATATGTGAGCAAGAGTACACAATATGGGTTTGCATTTTATCTTTGAAAATCTCAAAAAGTACAACCTTAGTCTTGTGATGGAGTTTTATGCCAATTGGCAGCCATCAGTGGAGCCCGAGGAGTCTGTTACTCGTGACTAGGTCATAGAGTTTAACGGTGAGCAACTACGCAACAAATTGGGGACCCCTAAAAGGGATCCTGGTATCTTGACTGAGATATGTGCCCCCAAACCTTACCAGGGCATCCATCACACATTGTGACAAGTTTGATCTACTACTAGATGGTTTTAGTGTAAGGATAATGGGACTCACAAGACCTTAGGTATGTCTTATTTGACAAAGAGGTTTGTTGCTTGTTGAGGATAGTTTATTGTGGGTTGATGCCATCTGAACACTACACTTTAGTGACCAGAGACCATGTGTGCTTGGTGAATATATTTATGATAAGGAAGCCCATATGTATGGGGCTAATTATGATAAATAAGATAAAGCATGCAAAATGGGTCTAGGCAGGAGTTCCTACTATGAATCACAACACAAGTCCTCCATAGAGAGAATGTATTTGAGGAGTCGACAAACTCTTGTCTACTGAAGGTTGAGCCACCAATTGATGTCACAGTGATCAAGAGCCCATAGGGGATCCAAGGTGTTACTATGAGTATTGTCGAGTGTTATGCCTGTGACCTCATGGGCCATATTTATGGCATGAACGACTTGAAGTTGAGGATAGGTGGTATAACAACCGTTGATGCTGAGAGGAAATGTATGAATGAGCATTGTCAACTCAACTGACACTTTTTGAGCCTATTGATGATGATATGCCTATACTTGTTACCCCGATCCACAATAATGATGATGATGGTAAGGTCACGAAAGGGACAATGATAAAAAAGTTAACGCATACCCCCTACTGATGAGGAGGCCTATTGTTGAAAGTGGTTCCTCAAAAGATGGAGATTAATTCCACTTTTTGTTGTATCAATATACAACTTTAAAGTAGGATTAAGTTTTGATAAATAAGGCTACAATGTTGGGTAAAATTTGATTAGTCAGTTGCTATATTTCATGATTTAGTTATTAGAGATAATGTTAGCTTATTTAACTTCTTTTCTTTATCTTTTTAAGTTACGAGTTCATGTATTTATATTGAAATCATTATTTCAATAAAGGTATGCAATTTAACCTTGTTATCTTTTTCTTCTCTTTCTTTGTCAAAATCTGTTTATCTCTTACAGATTGGTATCAGCGCATTGCCATCTTGAGGGACCTGTGAGAAGAGAGTGACCCATATAAACTATTCTTTGAACTATCATCTCAAATAGTTTATAGAAAATAAATTTTGAAACAAGCTTCTTAACTACACTAGTCTTCAATGATGAGAATTATCAATCTTGGGCAATTAGAATGACGGTTCATCTTGAAGTGCTGGATCTCTGGAAAGCAGTAGAAGAGGATTATGAATAACTCCTCTCGGTGATAATCCAACAATAAATCAAACGAAAAATCACAATGAGAATAAGACAAGGAAAGCCAAAGCTAAAGCTAGCCTTTTCTCTTTAGTAGCCCCTTCAATTCTTATCAGAATTATGCAAATGAACTATGCTGTAGAAATTTGGTAGTATCTCAAAAAGGAATACCAAGGAAATGAAAGAGTGCACAATATGGAAGTGATGAATCAGATTCGAGAATTTGAAATGAAGAGAATGAAAGAATAAGAAAATATAAAAGATTATGTAGACTAACTACTCGACATGGCCAACAAGGTGAGATTGTTAGGTAAGGATATCAGTGATGAAAGAATTGTTCAAAAGATTCTTATTACACTTCCTCAGAAATATGAAGCCACAATTTCTTATTTAGAGAATTTTAAAGATCTGTCAAGTGTTACCTTGGCAGAACTTGTTAAAGCTTTGTAGGCATTGGAGCAAAGGATATTAATGAGGAAAGAAGGTTCTTTTGAAGGTTCCTTTCAAGCTAATTCAAAGAACAAAGAGTCAAACAAAGTAAGGAAAAAGAACAAGAAGTAGAGGCCGAGCAATAATTACAACAATCAGGGAGGAAGTTAGCCTCCCTGCCCTCATTGCAAAAAGACAAATCACTCTCAACAAAAGTGTTGGTGGAGACCAGATGTCAAGTGCAACAAGTGTGGTCAACTAGGCCATGCAGAGAGGGTATGCAAGTCACAACCACAACAAGAAGAAGCTAAAGCTGCTTTAAATCAATATCAAGAAGAGCAATTGTTTGTAGCAACTTGTTTTGCTAGCAAAAGCGCTTCTGAAGTTGGTTAATTGATAGCGGATGCAAAAATCATATGACTAACGACCAAGAACTTTTTAAAGATCTAGATAGATCTTATATTTCCTAAGTGAAAATTGGAATGGAGAATATCTCGATGCAAGATGCAGAGGAACTGTTGCAATTGAAAGCCGTATAGGTTTGAAACTTAGTTGATGTTATTTTGTTCCTGATCTTGATCAAAACCTTTGAAGTGTTGGAAAACTTCTTGAAAATAGTTTGAAAGTGTTGTTTGAAGAAAAAGCACGTGTCATCAAGGATGCTGATAATAAGGACAAGTTCAAGGTCAAGATGAGAAGAAAAAGTTTTTCCTTGAACCTGTTGGATGAGGAGCAAGCAACAATTATCAATATGTAAAATAACTTAGAATCATGGCACAAAAGACTCGGACGTTATTATTATGATGCTATACTCTTCATGAAAAAAAAATCAACTAGTAGGACTTCCAAGCCTTGAGAAGAACCTACCTTTTCAAAATTTAACATGGAGGGCAAAGTAGAAGCTGCAACTTATTCACACGGATGTAGGCGGACCTCAGAAAGCACCATCTTTAAAGGGTAGTAAGTACTATATTGCCTTTATTGATGATTGTACTAGATATTGTTTGATTTATTTTTTGAATTATAAATCTGGGGTCACTTATGTATTCTGGAAATACAAGGCTTTTGTGGAAAATCAAAGTGCTTGTAGAATTCAACTGATAAGAAGAGATAATGGAACCGAGTACACTTCAAAAAAATTCAACAAGTTTTATAATGAAGCAGCAATTGAGCATCAACTAACAACACCATTTACTGAACAACAAAACAGAGTAGTGGAAAGAAAAAATACGACGCTAATGGAGATGACAAGGTGTTTGCTCCATGAGAAAGGACTGCCAAAGAAATTTTGGGCTAAAGCTGCAAATACTGCAGTATTTTTGCTAAATAGAATGCCAACTAAGTCCTTGTAAAAGAAGACACCATTTGAGGCTTGGTTGGGTTACAAACCTTTGCTAACAAATTTGAAAATATTTGGTTGTCTTTGTTTTTCTGATGTACCTTAGGTGAAAAGAGATAAGTTGGATAAAAGGCTCAACCTGGTTTTTTTGTAGGTTACAACAATCTCTCAAAAGCATATAGGATCTATCAACATCAAAATGACAAAATCATTATTAGCAGGGATGTCAAGTTTGTGGAATATGAGACCTGGAGTTGGCAAGATGATGAAAAGAAAAACTGTCACGCCCCGAGGCTACCCCCTTGATGTAAACACAGGACGTAGGATCACGAGTGACCCTAAGCTAACCCTGAGCTAGCATATCATAAGCAACTGAACATAATTATGAAAAGCGAAACTAATGCGGAAGCTAAATCAATTTACTAGATGATAGTGCAGAATACCAAAACTAATCTAAATATATAAATGCTGAACAATAGTTTAGTGATACTGAAAAATCATTCAAATACTAAAGATGAATCTAAAATTGTGTCTGAAAAAGCCTCTAACTGACAAGAGCTGTTGAGACATATCCCTAGCTTACCCTAGCAAAACTGAAACTGAAATGAAAGAATGAAATGGAAAAAAATATGTCTATTGTGCAAGAAGTATGAGGACTCACCACTGATGTTGCTGAGTACGGATCGGGAACTGATCTACACGTGACCTGAATGCTGAGGGCCTGAACGTACATTCATGAAAAGATATAGCGCAGAGTATGCATCAGTACTTAGAAGGTACTGAGCATGCAAGATAGAATAAAAGCTGAACAAAACATATAAACTGAACAAAGCATACTTACTGAGCAGTGATATAATCTGAACATGATGGAAATACTGAAATATATTGAATTGAACTAAACTGATTGCAATGAGCGAGTATATAACATGCCGAGACTGAATACTTAAATATAAATGAAAACCTGGTCAAATGCACTAGAGTTTGACTGTGGGAGCTACTACTAACCGACATAAAACCACGTGAGCTAAACGCGGAGTCCAATGTATACGCCCCATCGAGAAGACCCATTATACCTTGCCAGGGGTATAAAGGCATGACTGGCGTGATCACTAGATATGATGCCTATAGAGGGGACTTATAAACCTACGGGGGCACGTAGTTCTGGGACTATACGGGTACGTTGAACCCTAGTCCAACTTGGTATTAAGTCTATTCCCAACTAAATATGTATGTGACACATTTTGACTGAAATACGGGAATGTTGAATAGCTCAAAATACTGACATGCAAAATATGACATTCGAAACTGGGGCATGAATATATTTTTAACTGACCTAGCATGTATAATTCATGAACTAAGAGAATGTACACAACTAGGGTTCTGAGTTTCATGCAAGAACTAAGCAACGATTCAACGAAAACATGAAAATCTGATTAGGAATACTCTAACAGCTAAATCACAACTAATATCTAAGGTTTTAGAAACCCTAGGTCTAAGCAAGCTATAGGAATAAAAAATCTGACTGAATTCTAGGGACCTAGTGGATGAAAGGAATCCACCAGTGAAATCCCACATACCTGGTGATGAATTTCATGTAGAAATATTTTGATTTCGGGGCCGGAACTAAAGAAAACTTGCTGCATTTTTGGAGGGTTTTAGGTCACCTCGTTCACCTATTTTTCACTCTAAGCTTGGTGAATTTTTGTGAATGAATTGCTTAGAGTAAAGTCTGACTAGAATACTAGGCTAAAACAAACCAAAATGAGGTAGTTTAGGGTCCTGTCAGTCTGTCATTTTGTTGTCAGAGAATTGGAAACTGGGGTCAGAACCACAGATCGTGGTCCCACCTACAGTCTGTAGGTCCTGGCGTGGTTTTGGATTTTCCTAAAATTTCTAAGTGGCCGACCTACAGACCACACCTACGGTCCGTGGTCCCACGGGACCACGGGCTATGGGTGACCTCCGTCGCTGGCACCTACAGGTTCTGTGGAATATATCATTTGGTCCTTTTTGAATCTGGGGTGTTACAAAAAATATTTAGAATTTATAGATGACGATGTTGATGACTCACCTGTTAGAGGCACAAGAACACTTTCTAATATATATCAAAGGTGTAATAGTGCCATTTTAGAACTAGGAGGATTTATGGAGGCTGCTAAAGATGAGAAATAGAGATATGCAATCTATGAGGAGCTCAAAATAATAGAAAAGAACAACACATGGGAGCTGGTTGACATACCATATCGCACAAAAAGGCTATTACACCCTGATGGTTCCATAAACAAGTACAAGGCCAGGCTAGTTGCAAAAGGGTACGAACAAATGTTTGGAGTAGATTTTTTAGAAACTTTTGCTCGTGTCGCCTGTTTGGATATGATATGAATGTTGTTAGCTTTAGCAGCTCAACAGGGATGGAAGACACACCAGTTTGATGTAAAATAAGCTTTCCTAAATGGCTACCTAGAAGAAGAAATCTTTGTAGAACAACTTGAAGGTTTTTCTATTAAAGGCAAAGAAGACGAAGTGTATCTTCTAAAGAATGAATTGTATGGCTTAAAACAAGCTCCTAGAGCTTGGTATAGCAGAATTAATGCTCATCTTCTAAGCTTAGGCTTTCAAAAAAGTCTTAGTGAGTCTACACTCTATATTAGAAAAGAAAATTCTAGTTTAACCATTATTTCTTTGTATGTAGATGACTTGCTAGTTATAGGTAGCAGTTTGGAATTGATCAATTTGTTCAAGACTGAACTGATGGATGTTTTTGAGATGACAGACGCTAGTAAAATGTTCTAATTTCTTCAAAGGAACTTCAGTAAAAAAGGACAAGAGATCTTCATATGCTAGCAGAAATATGCTAAAGAAATTCTCATAAAGTTCAAAATGGAAGAATCCAAGTCTACAACAACTCCTATGAATCAAAAGGAGAAGTTTTTCAAAGAAGATGGAGTTGAAAAGGTTGATGAAGGACTTAATAGGAACCTGCTAGGTTGCCGAATGTACTTAACTGCAACGAGACCAAATATTCTTTATGTTGTGAGTTTACTTTCAAAATATATGCATTGTGCTAGCGAAATTCATTTTTAAGCAGCTAAACATGTGATTAGATATGTTAAATATATTGTGAATTTTGGCATAATGTCCAAAAATACATCAGACTTTCAGTTTATTGGATTTTCTGATAGTGATTGGGCTGGTAGCTCAAATGATATGAGAGCATCTCAGGTTACTATTTTAATTTTGGTTCTGGAATGTTCTCTTGGTGTTCAAAGAAGCAAGATATTGTGGCTCAATCTACAGCTGAATAAGAGTACATTACAGATGCATCAGTTTTGAATCAAACCTTTTGGATTCAGAAGATGCCGATAGATTTGTATATGGAGCAAAGGAAGAGCGCTGAAATATTTGTTGATAATCAATCTACAATTTAAATTGCAAATAATTCCATCACTCATGGAAAGATAAAACATTTTAAGATCGAGCTTTATTTCTTGAGGGAGGTGCAAAAGAACAGAGACATAGACTAAGTGCATTGCAAAACTGATTTTCAGACTACTAATATTTTAACTAAGGCCTTAGCTAGAGCAAGATTTGAGTTTCTCATAAAAAGACTTGGGGTTGTTGCTCTAGAGTCAAGGAAGAGTGTTGAAAGTGGTGTCTCAAAAGCTGGAGATTAGTTTTACTTTATGTTGTATCAATATACAACTTAAAAGTAGGATTAGATTTAGAAAAATAAGGCTGCAGTGTTGGGTAGAATCTGATTAGTCAGTTGCTATATTTTAGGCTTTAGTTATTGAACATAATGTTGCTTATTTTACTCCTTTTCTTTAGCTTTTTAAGTTATGATTTCATGTATTTGTATTGCATTCATTATTTCAATAAAGGTATACAATTTAACCTTGTTATGCTTTTCTTTTCTTTCTTTGTCAATATCTATTTATGTCCTACACCTATGCAAATTCTTGACCATTGAGTTCTTTGTTTCCATCTATCTCATTTATTACTTTATTTTGCTGTACCAGGAATATGTGTAGTGATTTTTAATTCTATTGAAAAATCACTTGAAATATCGAAAATATTTTTCACACTTAAGTAAAAATACTTAAAACATAGTTGCCACTGAATTTTTGTAGAAATTAAGAAAACTTCAATTCAAAAAGACTCTAACATAAAAGCCTTGGAAAATTTCATAGATTAGTATAAGATGTTCCTATTTTCTTTTTAAGAAATTGTTGGCACTTGAAACGTTCACTAACATGTGGTTATCCTATGATTTAACTAAAATATTTGACTAGCACGGGAAAAGTATTTAAATTAAAGAAAGCATTTTAAGGGCTTTTGACTTGAAACAATTTAAGTTAGGAACAAGTAAAAATTGACCAAGCGATGAAAATAAATGAACTCGATAAACAAAATTTCACAAAGTAAAATGAACACAAAAGAAAATAGTTTATCTTTTAAAGAATTCGACTAAGTTAGACAAAGATAGAGATAGACAAGTAAATTACAAGCATAATAAACTGAATAATAAAAACTTTGAGACTTCTTGCCCCAAATCTAGCCGTTTTAGAAGGAATTGTTGCATGTGAGTATTTTTGCTCAATTTCCTTGCTTGGATCAATCAAGACCTTTCAAGTCCAAAGAGACTAGACTTAGCCCAAGAAATTTCAAAGAATAAGATACCCCTCCTAAGCAAGGGATCTTGATTTATGAGATACTCCACAACTATTGCATTAGAGGTAAGACTTATTAGACCAAGATCTTCCAAACAACAAGTTAAGCCCCATAAGCAAAAATTGACACTACCACGTTTTGTCTTGATTTATGAGATGCGCTATAACTTTTTCCTTAGAGGCAAGACTTAGCCCAATGACTTTCAAAGAATAATTTGCTCCTCATGGGCAACAATTTACACCATTTTCACAAGGTTTAACTTATGAAAAAATGCAATAATTGTTGATTTAGAGGTAAAATGTAGCTGATGTTGTAGAACTAAAGAAAAATAAGACAAGAAATATAGAAGATGAAAATAGAAATACGGAGACAGGAGATGAGAGTTTTTCTTATTCTTCCAAATATCCAAGTATATAACAAATCTTCAAGTCACTACAATATTAACTGTTATGCCTCTATTTATAGTGTAACATAGAGGCATACAAAATGTTAGTCATAAGCATGACATTAACATGAAGATAATGGAGGAGATTATGAAGGTGAAAGGTTACAAGAATAATGGTCATAAAGGAGGAGGTTATCTTAATAATGGAGGGAACTAATTGAGATAATTACTCATAGTAACTTCTTGGTGTAGTCGACATCCATACCATAATATTTTATAACACCCCCCCTGGATGTATATAGATAATGTGCCTCGTTAAAATCTTACTAGGAAAACACCCTATGGGAAAAAATCCTAGTGAAGGAAAAATACTACACATATCTTTTAAAAGGCTTTGAATGTTTCCTCGTTAAAAACCTTACCAAGAAAACCCAATTGGGATAAAACCATGGTTAAGGAAAAGAGTACAACACCTATTTTTCTTCCTCTGATAAAAACTTTACTTGATATCTCGAAGACGATGCATTCCAATCTTATAGCACAACTTCTAAACTATAGATGTTGACAATTTTTAGTGAATGAGTTTACAAGATTATAACTTGAATGGGTCTTTGAACGTCTATCACGTCATTTTGTTGACGATCATGTGTAAAAAAGAATTTTGGTGAAATATGTTTTGTATGATCTCCTTTGATTGTATCCTCCCTTCAAATGAGCTATATATTATTTTCGTATATGGTGGCTGGAATATCCTTTTCCAAAGGAAAATCACATATTTTACGAATATGATAGATCATGATTCCAACCAAACACCTTCTCGACTTACTTCATATACCAATATTATTTCTACATGATTTGAAGAAGTGGTTACCAATGTTTGATTCTTTGAATGTCAAGATATTGTTGTGGTTGCACATGTAAACAAATATCCAATTTATGATCGAGCTTTATGTGGATCAAATAAATATTTTGCATCTACATAATCAAATAGTTTCTGCCTCAGAGATTCATCATTTCTATTTTATTGAAGCTCATCTTTTGTTCTGAAAGAAAATCACACATCTTCTATGTGTTGAGTCTCTTGATTGGTTAGTTTATTGGCGTAACTTGAATGATAATATGACAATCCCTTAACATAATTTTCGTGATGTAGATCAAATAATCTTCTAGCATTTGCATAACCAACAATCTGTAAGTGCACCAATTACAATAATACATGATAATTTTTAATTATTTTCATGAGATCAAAAATATTCTTTATATGTGTTAAGCACTCTCAGAGCCATTGGGTACTTAATGGAATTACTTTAAGACCTTTTAAATCCTTCAAGGATTTTCATATAACATTCATCGTCTAGTTAGACATAATAATTATTCATTATACATATTCAAGTATTTCATCTATAGCCAAACTGAAACACAAGTTTCATTGCATTATCCACCATTGGAGAATATATCTCTATTTAATAATATCAAGATTTTTGCGAAAACCCTTTATGCCCTCAGGCACAAACTGCACTTTATATCTTACGGTTATACTTTTGCACAATGATTCATTTTTACCACATTGACATTATATCTTGATCTATAAACTATAAGTTCAAAAACATCATTTTTCTAAGTGAAACAAAATATACTTGAATAGTGCATTTTATTTGGCCAATCATTAATCTGTCCACACTATATGACAGATCCTCGTAACTATTTATATTAATATCAAAGAAACCGTCGATGGTCATTTGACTCAATTCCAATATGACATAACTTATTGAAATCTCTTCCTTTTTCATTATTTGAGGTACCTAAACCTTTGCCAAGGTTTTATGATGTGTTATATCGTAGTACTCTTTCAAAACACTTACCTCATTATCATGACCATTTTGATAATTTGCTCCTCTCCTTCCTCAAGGAGTTTACATTTGGAATAGATTGGTCTGTCACGCGTCTGGCATACCATATACTCTATCCTTCAAGGATTTTTATTGGAGCATTTGTAGCTTAATTAAAATATTGGGTCAGCAAATACATCTGGCAAATTATTTGCAACATTTTACAAATGAATTATCTCTTGAACTTTAAGTTCACATATTTTTTAACGAGGATCTAGATAATTCACTCCACACATAATTTTCAGCTGCTAAACATATCTCCCCCTAATGTTAGGAAATCTAACATTTACCTCCAACCTCATTTGAGGATCCATCTTTTGAGTGGTGGAGCAATAAAATCATATGTGCACACATCAAATTTTTGAATTGAAATTATTTGGTTCCTGACCTGAACCAATTGTGATGGGAGAACCTTGTTGGCTTGATGTGTACATGATAAATAAGATCCTCTCATACAAAATTTTATTTGAGAGACTTTCTCATAATTAATGGTCAGCTATAATTGAAGGCATACAGTTTCTTCTAAACCAACCAACACTATCAACATAATTTTATAGTTTGGAACTGTACTCTTATTTAACAATTCCAGCAAACAACCTTACAAAAATAAATTTATAAGTTGATACAAATGTACATGTGACCATATTATAGATGCATCTATTAAACCATAACAGTAAGCAGTCTACATGGCAGGTGAACAGGCCCATATTCACCTTTCTATATGTTCCAAATAATTTCAGGGGATACAATCCCAACCTTAGCTGGTACATTGATTATTTTACCATGAGAACAAGCAACACAAGAGAATTCTTGAAGTATTTCTTCAAACATATAGCCACATGAATTCTTAATTTCTTTTGCATCACATTTGAACATGAATGACCAACCGGTTATGACAACTGATATTTATTCTAGTAAGCTTTTGGTTTACTTTTCCATGTGATTCCTTCATCATACCCATATTTTTATACAACAAACAATAGAAATGCGGGTAACCTTTTACGTAAATGTTCATAACTCGTTTTGATTGTAGTAATCTGAAGATATTTAATCTTTTAATAATTTTTTGTCTTTTCAATTCCTCCGAAACATAAAAATTTTCCTTTGAGACTTATTACAACCCCAATATTATGAACTATTTTATTTTCTTGATAGTAACAAATTAGCCCTTCCGAAACTCTCAATTAATTTTTTGTACTGCCACAAATTTCATAACACCATTCTTATGGTGACCATCTCCTTTATGGAGAAAATTGTTATTATTGTCATGGTTAAAATTATTAAATGCAAGACTTATTTCTTGTCAACCAATGACAAATTTGTGTTGCCACATAACAACATTTATTTTGGTCATGGTCACAACCTTTATAGAAAAGAATTATTTCTTTCTTTTATCCTTCTATAGTTCATAATAAAACATAACACAATATTTGTGTAGTACTTAAAGTATATGACCAAAATGACCATTTATGTCAAAATATTTTTTTTTTCAATCTCTCAAACCTCTCGTAGAGGTGAGATGTTACATTTATCCAACAATACATGAACATGTCCTTATCAATACGAACACAAGTCACATTCTCTTAGAGAAATGACTATAACCATTTGTGCATGCTCCATAAGTTTTTATTATTCATGCTTTGATATTATCAAATTTATTTGACCCACCTCGACATCGCTTTAAAAGTACTAAATGTACTACTACTTTGTATTTCTTTATTTTGATTTACAAAACTTTCAAATTGGGTTGCACCAACCCAATGTGCCCAATAACCTTTCATACCACTTTGATGGCCAAAAATTACCTCCACATTTGAAGGACCATCTTAAGAATCCTTAATGTTCTTCCTTTTAATTACCACAATTGACCATTAACATTTTATTCACACTCATATTAATACATTCATTCACTTGTCATTTTCAAACATATCATGCCCTGCTACCACATTCACTTAACATAATGGAGCTAATCAATGGGACAATTTCATGGCTTTTATCAAGGGCAAATCACTTTGCTCAGTCATCATTACATTGTCATTATATTACGTTGGGAATTGAACTCAATGTTTTACCCACAAGAAGGTTTAGGTCATTATTTGTTGGAACCCAATCCAACATTTTATTTTCATGATGCACCAGGACTCTCACCCGATGTATTACCCTCTTGGTGCGATAGAACTTGAATCCTTCGTCTTACCCTCAATCAATGACATAATAAGCTAAATATAATAGGACTCACCATTGAGCGTTAAAAAAATATTACCACTTTGTGATTAACATGCACAAATAAATATAGAACAAAAGAAACACAATAAAAATATTCTCAACAGAATATGTACTAATATCTTAAACTTGTCAAAACTAAGAGTTACATATAGTATCATATTATATTATAGTTGGTGCACAATAATTAAACTAGTGAATTACCGTTGTAAATCAAGGAATCAATTGCACACTAAGGAAATAATAATTTCAATTACACTCAAATAAAACTGCTCACTACAACCACCCCTTTTTAAATTTTCATGTGAACCCAAAATATTTCACACACAAAACCAAGTAAATTCAAAGCTTATGTATAACCAAAAAGTGAGAATAATCATAAATAAAATATAAAATATGTTTTACAGAGAAAAGAAAGTATATATAGTCATAGGTGAAAAAAATGCATAGTAATTATAGTATTGATCATTCACCTAGTTACAAAAAGAAAATAACACAATCTCAACAATACTAATAACTTACCTCGTATTGAGTTCAAGTTACTGACATCAATTGGTCACCACTTACTAAATCAAATTGAACTCTATTCTGAGATGATATTGAAATGAGTTTAGAGACTTGTGCTGAAAACGTGTTGTAAAACTAAAACAAAATAACACAAGAAATATAGAAGATGAAAATAGAAATAGGGAGACAAGAGATGAGAATTTTTCTTATTCTTCACAAAATCCAAGTGTTTACCAAATCTTCAAGTCACTACTACGAACTCTTATGCCTCTATTTATAGTGTAACATAGAGAAATACATAGGGTTAGTCATAAGCATGAGATTGACATGAATATAATGGAGGAGGTTATGAAAGTGAAAGGTTACAAGAATAATGGTTATAAAGGTGGAGATTATCTTCATAATTGAGGGAAGTAATGAAGATAATTAGTCATAGTAACTTCTTGGTGTAGTGGACATTCATACCATATTATTTATAACGGCTGAGAGGTTTTTAAAAGAATAACATATGCCTCATTAGCAACAATTTACACTATTTTAGTATGCCTAACTTATGAGATACTCTATAACTATTGCCTTATAGACAACACATAGTTCCAGACAAGAAAACAATGACTTATGTCTCATGGGCAAGACTATTCCAAAACTACGATATCCTTCTCAATAGACTATTTTATCAATTAAATGTTAACATGTCATTTTTCTTCATTAGATATGTGACTGATTCCTATTGTTAACTAATTTAAATATAAAATCCATAAGTTTACATACATGTCAAAGAAAGAATATCCCTTTTTGTGGATTTATTCAAATTTTGGTTCATTAACTAGCAAAAAAAATAATAAGAATTAAAGAAAAAAGAGAGGGAATCTTTTTTAAAAGAAAAAAGAAAAAACTATTAATAAAAGAAATATAAATAAAGAGAAGAATGAAAAAAAAAATAGAAATTGAGAAAAAAGGGAAGGGAAAAGAAAAAAGAAAATAGAAAAAAACTTTTATTTTTTTTTGAAAAAAAGAGAAAAGAAAAAAACATTAAATAAAAGAAAAATGAAAAGAAAACGTTGAGAGACAATTTAACTAAAGAGTTGTTTAAAAATATTTGAGGTGTAGAGGGGTAAAAATATATTTATTATATACTTAAAGAGGAAAATGTTAGTATAAATTTTTTATGGGAAACAAAAAATGAAGAGGAAGCATTTTGGGGGATACTTGTGCAATTTCTAGGAATGAAACCCTAAAATTAGGGTAGTTTTGCTTTTCTTTCACTTTTCCTAAGTTTTATATACCAACTCACCTCTATTTCCACATTGATGTTGAATTTTTGTATCTGCTTACATGGGATCTCGAAGAAGTTTTAACATGGCCACTAACGTTGAGGATGATGATGTTCATCCTTTCCCTGAATATTTAGCAAAGGAGATTTTACAGGATTTAGTTGTGAAGTCGTTGTTGCGGTTTAAATGTGTGTGCAAGAGGTGGTACACACTTATTAGTAGCCGCAACTTTATAAGTCAACACTTGAATTATCATGAAAACAACAAACACCCCAAAGTCCTTATTTGTGACCATTGTGCATTGGATGATTTAATTGACAACATCACCATAATTTTGAATTCTGAAGGAACCCCTTTAATTGAAAAGCTTCATCATCTCTTGGGATTTGACATTAATCTATTTCTTGAAGGTCCTAAGGATGGTGTGTTTTTGTTTCTCCAAGAAAATTCACATGTTGATTATGACTGTAAATTGGGACTCTAGAAATCTGCAACTAGGCCCTCCCTGCACTCCACTTCCACCTTCAAGCATTTTTCATGAGAATAGGTGGATATTTTATGTTCAGATTCGACCCTTTACAAGTAACTACAAGGTGAGTTGGGTTCGCCAATTCTGGGATGATAACTATGATGGTATGTTTTATCGATTGCGCCATAACATTCACACAATAAACACAAGTATCTTTGCTCAGATTCCTGCTTTGGTAATAGGTCAGTTGATACCCCTTCAATAAAGGAATCATTTGAAATACATAAATTTGTGTTCTATAAATTTTTATTTCATGATGAACTTGTATCCTTTCCAAGATCATGCGTGAACGGGGATGCTTCATGCACCGATCTATCCCTTCGATGTGAATTTACAGTGATACAGGCAATGACTATGATTGCTGTAGCATTTGTGTAACACCATCCCAAGGAGGGCTCCACTTAGCAAAATTAATTTAATACTTAGAAAGTAAAACATTTTTATTTTGTAAAACGTGTGTTAGTAAAATAGACCAACTTAATTTTTTTAAAAATATATGGCAACCCCCTCATTAGATTTGAAAAAGAGTTCAACTTTACTAACAAGTATTAAAGAAACTAAATTTACACATTATCAACACTATTTATTAGTGTAAATAGGCCCATGAGAGCAAGGGTTCTCTAAGAAATATAACAAAAAAATATTATTAAATTATGTATCTATATTATAATACTGAGATATTATTTATAGACACTATTACAATTCTTTTCTAAATATAAATCTATATACTTCTATGAAGGCATAGAAAATGAGATAGGACTTTTTGTTCCGTAAAATACAACCAAGGGATGTTGTACACTGTGATGTCACGGAAAAAGAGATAAGGCTTTTTTGTTACCTAAAATGCAATTAGGGGATGTTGAAAAAAAAATAGATAGGTTTCTTTTTTACTTTAGATGCAACTAGGGGATGTAGTACCATGTGAAGACACAAGAATATCGATAGGATTTCTTGTTCCCTAGAATGAAACCAGTGAATATCATAGCTTGTGAAGGCATGCAAAATTAAATAGAAATATTTTATTCTCTAAAACGATAACCATGGAATGTTGTACCCTATATTTGAGATGATTATAAACGAAACTCTTTTTTTAATAGATAGGGGCTTCTCTCCTTGAAATGACAGCTGAGAGTGATATGATTATCATAGAGGAGAAGAGATTTGAAAAACTTCACTTTGTGACACTCGTCTTTTCACAAATTGCTTTACATGCAATATCCTTCTCCTTGTATGAACAAAAAAGATTTGTGAGTTTTTAAAATGGTGGTTGGTTTGTAGTCTTAATACCCTGCGAAAACTATTTTTACGTCCGTAAATGTCTATACAAATGACTTCATCGATGCTTAAGTAACATACTCAGAACGTTGAACCTTCATCATTTGAAATCTAATTTAACTATCTTGATCCAGTACCATACTGTGTCTATTGCATAACCAACTTATTCTTCAATCACATCCTTGATATGATGATCCATTATTCAGTGCCTTGAGATACTGCCTTTCTCTTTGGGATTACTATTATCAAGGTTTATCATAAGTGAATTTATGTCGATGTAATGTATGCCAAACAATTTTGACTCTATCCCACTAGGAAATCATAGCTAATTTTGTGGTCTTTCTTTGCTTTTATATTTGATGTAAGATTAAATCAAAAGAGAGTCAAAGAATATACTAGAGAAAAAAAAAAGATAAAAACTAACAAAAAAAGAAACGAAGGTGTCTTTCGAGGAAAGAGGGGGGGGGGGTGAGCTTCTATGGTGGTACATATTAACTTCAATAAACCATAAAATATGCATTTTGAATTGGATGTTTGATCTGTCAAAGTTGTCTAAATTTCAAAATCGGTCGCACCCTTCAATCTAAAACAAAATTCTCTGTCTTGGTCATTTTTATGCCGAGATAAGAAACCCCCATTTTATCAATGGTTCTTTTTGGTGGATTTTCACAACTAATCACTACTACTTTTATTATATGGTGCCCATGAGGGTTTAAACCTAATGAGACTTTCTCAATTTGTTTCTCTCAATTTACCATCGCCCTATGGTGCCCCTTAAAGTTTTCACCTATGAGACTCTCTCACTTTATTTCTCTCAATTTAGCATCGCTTTATGATGATTTTGAGGGTTTTCACCTATAGGACTCTCTCATTTCATTTTTCTCAACTTACCATCACCCTATCGTTTTCACGAGGGTTTTCACCTATAAAACTCTTTTATTTTGTTGACAAACAATATATTAGCGGCACACAAACTTTACTTTCTCATAGATTGATCAAAACTTCTTAACGAGACAAATAAAAATAACTGCAAATGAATTACAATTCTTAATTTTTTTTTTTTTATAAATAAAAGTAACAATATGCCTAGTTGTATTTAATACTATAATGTATGATTTTTTAGACTGGTTGGACAAAATTCAAAAATAGGTCTTCCTACGTATCCACTCAAGAATCAGGTCTAACATAGTTTAATGTAATACATATATTTTTTTTTTTAACGTTGATTGTAGAAAGGGGAAAACAAATGAATTCAATAAAAACTCAAAAGGGCTAGAGTTTTGGGGGGAGAGAATGATAATGTTTTGTCATTCCAATCTCATAATGCTAAGTACAAAAGTGCTGAAGAGAAAAGTTTTAGACGTACTATCTTTTTGATAGAGTCTGCATTAATGGTTATATCTTCCACTTTTCCTTCTATATCTGTCAGCTCTAGAGCTCATTTTGATAACACTTGTCTACAATGAAAGGGTCTTTCCAGTTTAGGAAAAATATTCCCTTAGCCTCTTCTTGATATGGAAGGATGTATTTCACAACTAGTTAGACAACTTCAAAATTCATGGATACACCTTCTTGTTGTAAGATCGGGTCATTCTTTGCTAGTATTTATGGATAAAGAAAACTAACATTAATTATTTCTCTTCTATCAATGATAATTATTCTAGCCTAGTTTTGACCAATTCAGTGTCATCAATCTTTGCCTCAACAATGATTCAAAGAGAAGGAATTTCAACTTCTCCTAGTATAACAACCTCGATCCCATAAACAAATAAATAAGGAGTTGCACCAACTAATGTGTGTGTATATATATATATATATATAATTAGTGTTGTATTTTAAAAGAGAAAAGGTTGTTTCTAATGCCATTGCCTAGATCCTTGGACCATCCTACTAAGAATCTTCTTGATCTTCACTGCTAAAAAACTGCCAAAAAGAGACAGAAAAAAGCAACGGATTGCGTCACTTTTTTGGCCAAAAGCGATGGAAAAGCAATGCAGTCAATCTTGTCGTTTTTGGCTCAACGCTTTTCCAAAAGCGACAGACTGCGTCACTTTTATTTTTTCTAAAAAAAAGTATTTTTTTTGAAGAATGCGATGCCGTTCGTCGCTTTTTTTATTTTTTATTTTTTTTTAAATTTTAAAAAAAGAGATGAAGTCCATCGCTTTAATTAATTTTTAATTTTTTTTAAAATCTTGAAAAGCGACGGACAATGAGACACCGTCCGTCGCTTTTTTTGAAATAAAATTTTGAAAAATTCAGAAAAGTGACGAACTAAAGGACCCTGTCCGTCGCTTTTCTATTTTTTTTTAAAAAATAAAATTAAAAAAAGCAACGGACTAAAGGATCCTGTCCGTAGCTTTTCTAGGTTTTTTAAAAAAATAAAATCCAGAAAATCGACAGACAAAACCACCTGCAAAAACAATTCAATTCAATTCAATTCAACCCCAATCAAACACAAAAAATTATAAAGAAGCTACACAAAATATAAAACAACAAACTTAAATTAACATTCAAAAATATCTAAATCACAATTTAAAGACATATAAAGTCTTTCAAAATTCATTTCAAATTACAAATAGTTCATAAAGACTATATTTTATCAAAATTTCTAAAGTTCAACCTAATAATTAGTTCATAAATTCTATAAATCAAGATTTCTAAAGTTCATAACCTAAAGTTTAAAATCCTACAATAATTCAAGATTTCTAAACTTCAAAACCTAAAATTCTAAAAACCCACAATAATTCAAGATTTCTAAAGTTCACAACCTAAAGTTCTAAAATCCTAAAATAATTCAAGATTTCTAAAGTGCTAAAATCCTACAAAATTCAAGTTCTCTAAAGTTCACAACTTAAAGTTCTAAAATCCTACAAAAATTCAAGTTTTCTAAAATTCATAACTTAAAGTTTTAAAATTCTACAATAATTCAAGATTTCTAACATTTCACAACCTAAAGTTCTAAAATCCTACAAAAATTCAAATTCTCTAAAGTTTACAACTTAAAGTTCTAAAATCCTACAATAATTCAAGATTTCTAACGTTCACAATCTTATAAAGTTCTAAAATCCTACAAAAATTCAAGTTCTCTAAAGTTCACAATTTTATGTTCTAAAATCCTACAATAATTCAAGATTTCTAAAGTTCACAACCTAAAGTTCTAAACTCCTACAATAATTCAAGATTTTTAACGTTTACAATCTTATAAAGTTCTAAAATCCTACAATATTTCAAGATTTCTAAAGTTCACAAACTAAAGTTTAAAATCCTACAATAATTCAAGATTTCTAAAGTTCACAACTTAAAGTTCTAAAATCCTACAATAATTCAAGATTCCTAACGTCCACAATCTTATGAAGTTCTAAAATCCTACAAAAATTCAAGTTCTCTAAAGTTCACACCTTTAAGTTCTAAAATCCTACAATAATTCAAGATTTTTAAAGTTCACAACCTGAAGTTCTAAAATCCTACAATAATTCAAGATTTCTAAAGTTCACAACCTAAAGTTTCAAATCCTACAATAATCCAAGATTTCTAAAGTTCACAACTTAAAGTTCTAAAATCCCACAATAATTCAAGATTTCTAAAGTTTACAACCTAAAGTTCTAAAATCCTACAATAATTCAAGATTTCTAAAGTTCACAACCTAATTAAAGTTCTAAAATCCTACAAAAACTCATGTTCATATCTAATTTGTAGAATTTCTAAGTTCAAGAATTTCCAAGTTCAAGAATTTCTAAGTTCAAGAATATAATTCAAGTAACCCAATTTTCAACAACAATATAATACATATAAGCACAAATACAATGGCAAATTGAAAAATTCAACTAATCTCTAACTTCTAGCTTCTAATTATTTGTTAGTTCTAACTTCTAATACTTTATTTACAATCATATTTAAAAATCCCCAATTTTTCTAACTTCAACTTTCAAACTTACTAAATTCAAGAACTTCTAAGATGGAAAATTAAACTAATCTAATTTCAACTTTCATATACTATCCAATGTTTTTCTAACTTCAAAGTAATCTAACTTTCATATACAATTTAATGTTTTTCTAACTTCAACCGTTGAACATACTAAATTCAATAATTTCAAAGTTGGAAAACGCAACTAATCTAACTTCTACCTTTATAACTTCTAACTTCTAATTATTTGTTAGTTCTAACTTCTAATACTCAATTCACAATCATATTTTAAAAAAAAAACCCAATTTAGAAGAAAATCCTAAAATCAAAAATCACCAATTCTCTCCCAAACTAACAATAATAAAATATACAAATTAAAAATTGAATAACACAATTCATCAAATTAAAACAATATACTAATTTATAACAAATCAAATATTACTATAATTGAAAAAAAACTAAAATTAAACCCTAACCTTAACAAGCTAAGGAAAAGAGGCAGTGGGGACGACGGGTGGCGACGCCGACAAGGCAAGGCGGTGTGGGACTAATGCTCAAGGAGAGAAGGGCGACGGCGGTGTAGGGTGGCGGCGGCAGCGGTGCAACCGTTTGGTTTTAGAGAGAAGGGAGAGAAGAGAGAGAAAGAGAGATGGAAAAATGAGGAGAAAACCCGCTTTTTGGTTTAACATAATTTAAAAAAAGCGACGGACAACGTCTCTCTGTCCGTCGCTTTTTTAAAAATATTTGACCAAAATTTTGACTAAAAAGCGACGGACTAAGAGAAGCTGTCCGTCGCTTTTTAAAAATGTTTGACTAGATATTTTGACCAAAAATCGATGGACTAAGAGATGCCGTCTGTTGCTTTTTAAAAAAACTAATTAATAAAATAAAATAAATTAAAAACAATGGACAGTGTGGTTATTGTTTAATTTATAAATAATTATTTTTATTAAAAAGCGACGGACGGCGTCTCTATATATATTAAATAAATAATTATTAATTATACATATATATTTAGCGCAAAAATCCATGAAAAAGAGCGACAGACTAATAGATGATGTCCGTTGCTTTTTGTAAAATAATTTGAAAAATAATTATTTTTATTAAAAAGCGATGGATAGTGTGGCAAATGCCTTCGCTTTTTGGAGCAACGCCGTCCGTCGCTTTTCTATCCGTCGTTTTTTAGCACTTTTTTCGTAGTTGCTTCTTGTTTGCTGCTTCTACGACTCCTTTTGTTTTGGGCTGATAAGGGGTGGAACCGGAATGTACAATTTTAGATTTCTCACAAACCTTCTTCATCATATGGTTTTCATTGTCTATAATAGTGGTCTTTGGAAAACAAAAAGTATATATGATGTTGGAATGAATAAAGTCTACCACCACTTTTTTGGTGACTTATTTGAAAGGAGTTGCTTCTACCCATTGGTGAAATAGTCAACGGCAACTAGAGAAAACCGGTTCCCATTGGAAGCTTTTGGCTCAATGGACCTAATAACATTCATGCCCCAAGTAATGAAAGGTCAAGGAGAAGACATAGGTTGCATCTTTTACGAGGGCAAGTGAATCAAATCACTGTGAATTTGTCACCGATGATACTTGCGAAAAAGTGAAAATAGTTTTGTTCTAAGATCAGTCAATAATATCTTACCTGCAAAATCCTCTTAGCTAGAAAATAACAATTCATGTGTGGGCCACATACTCCTGAATGCACTTCATTCATGATCATTTCAGCTTATTGCACATTCACACATCTCTACAAGTTAAAATCTAGGGTCCTTTTATATAAGATCTTCCCGCTAAAAAAGAAACTATTGGAAAGTCTCCTAATAGGTCTATTTTAATATACATTGGTGTGTACCAAATATTCTTTTTGTTTTCAAGAATCACATGGATATACTACAATTGTATTGCAATAAGCATGTTGATACCTAATTTGAATCTCCAATGGGTCAATGTAAGTATTACCTTTGAATGGAAGTATTGAGGCTAAGGTAGCCAAAGAATCAACCAACAAATTGTTAAATTTGGGAATATATTTGAAATCTATAAGCTTGAGCTTTTTGTCAAGGTCCTCTTAGACACTATTTATATGTAATGAGCTTAATGTCTCGGGTTTCTCATTCACCTTGAGCATGCTGAATGAGCAAGTTAGAATCTCCCAAAACTACTAACTCGTGTACATCTAACTTAACTACCATTTTTAAGCCCATGATGTAAGCTTCATTTTCTGTTGTGTTATTGGTACAAAATAAATGAAGTCATATTATGGAAGTAAAGTGATGCCCAGTTGGTGAAATAGGAATTTCTCTAATCTATACACATTTTATAATGACAGCTCCATCAAACTATAATTTCCACATGTAACTGTCATCCCGAATTTCTCTGCCAGTGGAATTAATTCTTCATCATTAAAGTAGGTTCGCAAAGTCTCACACTTATCATCAACTGGATTTTCCGCCAAATGATTAGCCAATTCTTGTGCTTTCATGGCGGTACAGGTGATGCACATAATATCAAACTTTGCAAGTAGAATCTACCACTTTGCCAACCTTCCCCTTGGCATGTGTTTCTGAAATATGTACTTTAAAGGATCCATTCAGGAAATTTGATAATTCGTATAGGACGAAAGATAGTATTTCAATTTTTCGGGTGACCCACATTAGGGCACAACATGTCATTTCTAAGAAAGTGTATTTTGATTTATAACCTGTGAACTTATTAATCAAATAATAAATCGCTTGTTCTCTTATACCTATGAAATCATGTTGTCTCAACACACATCCAAATGAATTATTCATCATTGTCAGATACAAAAATAATGGCCTACTGATTTGGACCAGTAGTGGAAAGTTTGTCAGATATTTTTTAATGTTGTCAAATGCTTCTATGCACTTGTCTGTCCACTTGACAACATCGTCTTTTTTAAACAACTTGAATATGGGCATACATGTAGTGGTGAGTTGAGCGGTGAACCTATGAATGTAGTTTAATCTCCCAAGAAAACTCATGACTTTAGTTTTGATTTTAGAGGGCGATAACTCTTGAATAGCCTTTATATTGGAAGGGTCTAATTCAATACCTCTTTGGCTAATTATAAAATCCAAAAAATTCCAGACGGAACCCCAAATGCACACTTGGCTGGATTAAGCTTAAGTTTATACTTTCACAATCTTTCAAAAACCTTTCTTAAGTCACACACATGGTCAAGTGTAACAACCTATTCCATCGTTATTCAAATGAGCCTGTCGTATGGAACAACAAAATTTTTTGAAATACGTTGCCAAATTAATTTGGGGTGACACGATAAAAATTTGGAATCTGAATTTAATCTTGGCTGACTTCTGCCCGCCATATTGTGAATTTTACTGCTATGGCATCGTTTCTTTAGCAAATGCATGGCTGATATAGCGGGTTTTAGAAAACACAATTTCTTTTATTTTTTCTTTCACTTTTCATTGGTAAAATAGATGAGGGTTACTCCAAAACCTTCGTAGGCTGCTCCAAGCTTAGGGAAAATGGAGAGGAGGGATTTCAGGCTATGGAGGTGAAGTTTTTATATATTTTGAATCGTTTAGCTTTAATATTTCTGACAGTTTTTATACTCTTCAAGTTGAAATATTCTTTCAAACATAGTATGTAATAAATTGACAAAGTTTTTTATATTCTTCAAACCAAATGCAATTCTAATACATTTAGTGAAGTTTTTATATTCTTCAAACCAAAGGAGTAGAAAATCATAAGATTTAAGTCTCTAAAAATCAGAAACAAAAACAAATCCAAACGGAGTAGAAAACCACACAAGTTTAGTCTGCGAAGAGAATACAAATCAATAATAATGAAACTAATTTCTTTAAGATTGTTGTCAATCTATATTACTAAGATACTGCATAGCTTCATAAGAAACAACAAAGTTTAAAGTATATTAGCAAAACTAGAAAGTTAAATTTAGTGAAGAAAATATAATCTGGAACAAAACAAAAACAATATTGAAAGGAATAAAATTGAGACCACTGAATGTACAGTGTGTCCTTAAGGAAATTATTCCCCTCAAGTACCTGAGGTTAATGGAATATATCCTCCCAGGATTGACACTCTTACTCACTGGGTATTTATACAAATAACTACAGTGTCAACAAACCACTCAAAGGCAATAAAGTACACTAGCATTTTTTGTGTAGAACAAAAAGAAGTTTAGAAAATTCATTTTTAAAAAATGACCAGAAACCCCTCTATATATATATATGGATTGGACAACAAAGGATAATATGTACAAGTGCTTATTGTGCCTAATATGAAAAGGTCACAACCCTTTGGAATAGTTATAATGTCACAACTTAAAGTACCTTCTATATGTGACATGGCGTATAAGACCCCAAAAGGCCCTACTCAAGACACTTAGCATACATAAACAAGATAATAAAATTAACGAGTTTGAAAAAGACAGTTTATATCATAAAAGAGTTTGTCAAAACGAAGTGGAAGTCTACATAGTCTCAAAGTCATCTGTTACATCAAGAGTGATCGAGATGTAACCCTAACATCACATACAACATCTGAAAAGTAATGACAAAAAATAATAAAAGGTTCGGTCCCCAAGACATGAGGACTTACCACTACTCAAGATAACCAAAGTGATCACTAGCCATAGGGATGTGGAATCGGAGCGTCTGATGTGAAGCCAAAATACATATTTTTAATCAGTATTTGCCTCACATTTATTATTTATATTTGTTCTTTTTTATCTTGGATTTTATGAATTGTGCTAAATAGTATATTTTATTTGTAGGATTAAATTGGTGGAAAAATGAAGAAGTTTGAACCTAAACGAATTAAAGATGAAAGGTTGAAGAAGGAAATCAAAATGTCAACTTAATGGACTAGATTTAATAAAATAATATATTTATAGATATAAGAAGGAAAGCAGCACAAAACCTCAAATTGCAAATTGCAATTGCCAGTTCTGCCACGTGTCAGTAGTTCAAGGGAGAATATTTGTGCTGCCACTTGTCAGTCTTTGACGGCAGCAGCAACAGAAATAATTTGAAGCGATTCACGCGGACAGCTTCACAAAAAAAAAAAAAAAAGAACTCAATTCTTTTGGTTTTGGATTCCTAATTTAATTTAGATGCAGTTATTTTATTTAGGATTTGTATATCTATAAATAGTCCATAGAAATAATTATTTTGAGATGAAATCATTGATAGGAGATACTTTATAGGGTTCTTTTCTTCTTCTTATTTGGTTAGACATTATTGTAAGGTTTTAGTTTTTGGTCTTTTGCGAATTATTTTGCAAATTTCGAGCAATTTAATTTCCGGAAGTTGGTTTATGCAAGAACACATTGAATTTCAATTCAAGAATTTAGTTTTCATCTATTCGAATTGTAAGTTTATGAATTATATTAACCTAATTATGAATTGTGAACTATCAAGTATGAGTAGCTAAATCCACAACTAGGGTTGTGGGAATCATGAGAAATTAGCAAAGTATGAGTAATAATTAAGTAATTCTTGAATAGTGTTTATACATGTATTGTTAATCCTTTCGTTTAGAAGTCTTTTTAACGGTCGCAAACGTTAGAACTCGTCTCATTCCTACTTGCCGGATCAAGGAGGTAATGAATGAGAAAAGGATTAAACAATAGAGATTTAGTGGATACTATCTAATAGTCTGATTTTAATTGAAGTGAGGGTGAAAACTAAACTAAATTGATATGATGACTAATCTGGGTTAAAGGTAAGGGTTAGTAAAACATACACCCATAGACAGACCAAGTTGCGTGGTGAAATTCCCTACTTGAAGGACCAATCACTTAGGAATACCTAGCTTACCAACCTTACATGTCAAACACTAGGATATGATTACTATTATTAGGATTACTGCATTAAAATCTTGTGGGGAACATATATGCCCTAGTTTCCATCTTATATTGATAACTCAAATCCTGAATCTTGCGTACTTGTTACTCAATCATTCTAAATAACAATCTATTACATAGTTACAAAAACCCCCTGTTCACGTTTCTCGAAAATAGTTTGACTAAAAAGAGATAATTGTGAGTTAAGTTTAAGTCTAATCCATATTTCTCGTGGGATCGACCCCAACCTACAAGTTGGGTTCTTTATTTGACAACTATCACTTATACTTCTTTAGGGAGGTGTAATTTGAGCGTATCAACGTCAGACCCTACATTTTCAGAAGAATGTAGGCAAGAGTATGTGTCACTTCAATAATGTAACAAGTATGATATCAATGCATGTAAGTACAAAATCATGATGAAAGGACATTTTCATGACATGCAAAGCCAAGTTAAAACATAAGATAAGAGATTAGAACATAATCATGATAATGGTTAATGCAAGAAAAATCATATTTGAGCACATGTGAGATACTTTTAGAAGTAACCTTAGTTCATCATTATTGTTGTATGAAATTATCCTTAACCGACATAGAGACCATGTGAGCTATAACACGCAATCTGGTGTCTACCCCACACTGAAAAGAGGTGTCTCTCTTGCCAAGGTAAGAACCATGAACTTCTAGCTTAAGTGGATCCACTAGCGAATGTCTATCTAAGACAACTGATGAGTCCAGAAATTGGATTCATTTAGGGCAATATTCTAATAGAATTTGTGTCCTCAAATGCTTATTTTATCTCAATATCTGATGAAAACCTTTAAGTTTTAGGTATTTGAAGTTTGAGGCAAAGCATGGACAGTACATTGCAAGAAGGAGCAAAAAGAAGCCAAAAGAATGAAGATCTGCGAATTGCCGAACCCATTCAGCGAATTGCCGAACCCATTCGGCGAATTGCCAATAGTTCGCATATTCGCCTTTTGTTCCAGTGTGCTGAGCCCCGAAAGAAAGGAGAAAATCGGCGGTGAAAATGAGTAGTCGGTGTAGCACTGAATGACTCCACGAAGCAGTGCTACATCGCCCAATTATCTAGGACACAAAGATGTTGAAGGCGACTGATAAAAGGCAGCGAAGTAGACCAAAGGGCGGATCACCGAATGCATCGGCGATTCTCACTAACGTCGCCGAAAGATCCTTCGGAGCACAATTTCTGAAAACTATAAATACTAGTTTAGTTTTTATTCTTAGTAGTGAAGTTTACCTTGTTTTACCTAGTTTTTAGATTATTAAGTTTGAGACAGAGTTTTTGGAGATATTCTCTCTAAGTTTTGGACAGGGTTTTGAAGAACTTGGAGCTTTCAAGGGTTTCATCTTCAAGAAATTGGACTTGGGTCTCTTGGATTCTTCACTTTTTGCCTGTTTTAAGACTTAATCTTGCACACCCATGGATGGAAACTGAGATTGGTATACTTCTTTATCTCTTTTACATGCGTGGCTAAAACCCCAATTCTTGGGGTGTGATTTTGTGAATATGGGTTAGATTAGTCATAGGGTCTTGGTTGCTGATAGTCTATTCGTAGTTTAAATGTGATTTTGTTTAGTAGTTGTGGATGAACTTAATGAGGTTGTAGTTACAAATATAATCTCATATATGTGTTTTCGGCTTGCTCGAGAGAGAGGTCGTCAAACTAAGACCACTAAATTGATGGCCAGTGCGAGTGGGTCGACATGAGGTTCAACTTGAGAGGGTGAACCATAGTCTCATGTCCACACACTCAGCTCGAGAGAGTGAGTGGATTAAGGCGGAGGTTGTTCTTCATGCAGCAAGTGGGTGTCCGAGAGGAACCCGCTTGAAACGTGGTAAGTTGCTCGAGAGAGAGCTTATCCCCTTTAAAGTCTTGCCTAGTCACAAATACTCAATGAATTTACTATCAAAAGCATGTACCCAATGATTTAGTCTATCCCGTATTCCTATCACATCCCAAGAATCCCGTCTCCATACTTGTATTTTTCCTTATTTTCACTATTTTAGTTGTTTCTTGCTTACAAACCCCATTTGATAATTGACGTTTGCATCACCCTATTTAAATTGTTATGTTTTCATTCGCCAAAGTCTTTAGCTATGGTTAGCTTTAGCACTTTCGCACTTAACCACTAATTTTCACGCCCACTCCCTTGGGACTCGACCCCAACCCTTGGTTGGGTTATTATACTATTGCACAATCATAGACACTTGCATCGGAAGTTTTGTCCTTGATTACGCAAACATCAAAATGGCGCCGCTATCGGGGAGTGGTGTTACGTGAATGTTTTTGGTTTAAGATGAATTTTTTTTTTGGTAGTCGTAGTTTACTAACTTAATTTTTAGTTTTGTTTTGCTTGTTTGTGTATTGAAACAGGAAAGATGAGTATGAATGGTAACTATGGGTACCAAGTGGACCAAGTGTTATCTTCTCTCTACCCAGAGCCAATAGTGGGGTGGCCTTATGAAAATGAGGCAAACCTCACTAATGGGACTTGAGTGAGGAGTTGTGTCATGCCACAACGTTAAATAAGGCGCTTCTTAGGAGACAACCCAAGATTTTATCGATTTATATTTATTTTAGAAATAATAGTGTGTTGATTGTGCAGGTTAAAGTGTGGAAAGTGTTTGAAAAGTGCAGATTGGCAAGCTGAAGGTCCAGTCGGCGAGCCCGACTTGGACCGCCATTGGGCTCAAAATAATTTAAAAGTGGAGTCTGTAAATCTCGGTGAGCCCAAGAGCAAATTGGCGAGTCGCCGATCAGGTCGGCGACCCCGATTTAATTCGCCGTTTGGACCTCCGCTTTAACTGGAGGTCCTGTAAAACTCAGCAAGGTAAGTGCCTACTCGGCGTGTCACTGAGTAGGTCGGTGAGCATGACTAATGTCGCCAAATGGGCGAGAACTGGACGGTTTTTTAAAAAAAAAAGGTTTAAACTTTCAAACTCTTCACTTTCCCTCACTTTTGAACTTCACAAGCTCACACCCGCACTTTAGTTCTATATTTTTTCATTTCTAGTAGTATTTTAGTCATTGATTTGTGCTCGAATTGGGATTACTTTGCCGCCTAGCATTTCTGTATTTATTATTCGGCATCTATCGTTGGTTTCCCGAACCCCGCATATATTTTTGAGAATTTGAACTCTTATGCAAATGATTTTATCATATTGACGTGTGCTAGGCCTCTCTGATAGGATTAGTATGTTTGAATGCCTATTTTAAGCTGATAATCTTGCCCGTATTGTTTTGATTGTTAAAATCCCGTATTCTTGTGCCTTAAAATAGGTTAAATCTTGTGGGGTTGTGCTTTGCATATTCTTGAGTCTAGTAGGGAGAAGTCTGAGTATCCTGAAGATATGGTAAAGACCAATATTGTCATGCTACCTCGGAAAAGAGTACAGATTATCACTATAAATGAAGGGGGATCAAATCCTCCAATGAAGGGAAGACAAGAACCTCCACCTAGAGATAAAGGCAAGGATATGAGGGCCTTACTGAGATAGAGGAGGCCATGGTAGATGTTGCTAGCTCCTAGTGGATCTGGTACTGCTGGTCCTTCTGAGGTGAATCAGGTACAGAGGCCAGAGTCTAGACTTATGCACCAAGCACTGATGCCTAGAGAGATCCAGCGACGGCGTAGACAGGATCCCTTTTTTACCTGCCTCTCTGTCTTACTGTATTTTACTTTATGATATTTTTGTTCGCATTTGAGGACAAATGATTTTTGTTTGTGGTAGGGTGAGGCCCACCTTTGTGCATATTTATTTTGATTTTATATTTTGGGTTGTGAGCTATTATTGTGTTATTACACTGCTTTGTGTGGATGTTTGAGCTTATGACTCCTTTTATTTTAATTGCAAAATGATTTTAACCCGTAAGATATTTTTTGCCACCTCTTGTGTGATGAATGTGGCTATTCTTTTGCAAAATTTAAGTCTCGGTCCCGATCAATACTGATGACTTGAATAGTGCTCTCAATCGAATGATCATGAATGCGCGGCTACGATGAGGCCAAATGAAGTTGCATAGACAATATGTGAACTCTTTGCATCTCGTTATGACTAGCCTAGTATCGAATTGCGTCTCTTGTGATGATCATTCTACACTAGCAAAAGTGTGGAGTCTTGTGTCAATGCCTAGTGTGATGAGCTTACTTTGAACCATTCATGATAGATCCTAGAATTGGCCTCGTTGGTCCGGTCAACTAAGTGATGCTATCTCTTGATATGATCTTAGGCAACTTCTAAGAGTGTGAGCCAATGTGACATGAACATCTTTTGTGACCTACCTTGTGAGTGTGTGAACCACTTTTGAACACCCCTTGAGCTTTACCTTTCTTTGGAAGAAACTTGATGAAACCATAACCTTTCTTTATCCACTACCTATAATACTCTTGAATTGTGGTTAATTGAATAGCCAACTTAGGCCAAAAGCCTATGTTGGGGGTGCGGTGAAAAAAGAAGGGCAAATCAAGAAGTGTAAGGAAAGTCTCCTTTAACCCATGGTGTTGAGAAAAATGGAACCCTTCCATATAAAAAAAAAAAAAGAGAAAGAGAAAAAGAGAAAGAAAAAGAAAAAGAACGAAAAAGAAAGTTGTGGAATAAAGTACAAAAGAGATGGGGTTCCCAAACAATCCATGGGGAGTGAATAATAGGATGACTTATGAGCACTAAAGATAATGATGAAGGAAAAGGAAAGGAAGTGTTATGAGCACCACATTTCATGAGGATGAAAGTCACTAAGCCTAAATGACCATACCTTTACACCGAGCCCTATTACAAGCCTTAAAAAGACCTTTTTGATCTTGAGTGAGATGAAACAAATGTCGATTGGAAAATACGGGCAAACATATGGGTGAAAGCATGCATTATTTTCATCTTTGTGAGTGTGAGCATTGCATATGATTCCTAAACTTTAAATGATTAAATCATTATGTGCGAATATGAAATCATTCTTTCTATGAGGGCATTCGAACACTCTAGTTGAGCATGAACTTTCATTTGAGGCAAGTATAGTGAGCATGAGATTCTTTGATATTGGTGAGTCACTACTTAAATCTTTGAGTGCCCAATTGATCTTTGCATAAGTAAATTGAGTCTTTTTGTGTGCATTCATGATTGAGTCTTGTGTAGCACTATTCGAGACACCCTTTTAGAATGGCTGAACTTGAGTTTGCTTGAGGACAAGCAAAAGTTTAAGTTGGGGTGTTGATGAGTCCACAAATTAGACTCATTTAGGGCTATATTTTAATAGAAATTGTGTCCTCAAATGCTTATTTTATCTCAATATCTGATGAAAACCTTTGAGTTTCAGGTATTTGAAGTTTGAGGCAAAGTATGGACACTACTTAGCAAAAAGAAGCTGAAAGAACGAAGAATCAAAGATCCACAAATAGCTGAACCCATCGGTGAATTGCCAACAGATCGTTTATCGCCTTTTCTTCTAGTGTGCTGAGCCCTAAAAGAAAGGAGAAAATCAGCCGTGAAAAGGAGCAATCAACGTATCATCCAATGACTTCGTGAAGCAGTGCTACATTACCTAATTATCCAGGACATAAAGATTATGAAGGCAACTGATGAAAGGCGACGAAGTAGACCAAAGGGCGGATCGCCGAATGCATCGGCGATTCTCACTAACGTCGTCGAAAGATCCTTTGGAGTACATTTTCTAAAAACTATAAATACTAGTTCAGCTTTTATTCTTCATAGCAAATTTACCTTATTTTACCTAGTTTTTAGATTATTAAGTTTGAGACAGAGTTTTTTGAGATATTCTCTCTAAGTTTTGGAGAGGGTTTTGAAGAACTTAGAGCTTTCAAGGGTTTCATCTTCAAGAAATTGGACTTGGGTCTCTTGGACTCTTCACTTTTTGCCTATTTTAAGACTTAATCTTGCACACCCATTGATGGAAACTGAGATTGGTATACTTCTTTATCTCTTTTACATGCGTGGCTAAAACCCCAATTCTTGGGTGTGATTTTCTGAATATGGGTTAAATTAGTTGTTGGGTCTTGTTTGCTGATAGTCTATTCGTAGTTTAAATGTGATTTTGTTTAGTGGTTGTGGATGAACTTAATGAGATTGTACTTTCAAATATAATCTCATATATGTGTTTTAGGTTTGCTCGAGAGAGAGGTCATAAAACTAAGACCACTAAAGTGATGGCCAGTGCGAGTGGGTCGACATGAGGTTCAGCTCAAGAGAGTGAACCCTAGTCCTATGTCCACACACTCAGCTTAAGAGAGTGAGTGGGTTAAGGCGGAGGCTGTTCTTCATGCAGCAAGTAGGTGTCCGAGAGGAACCCGCTTGAAACGGGGTAAGTTGCTCGAGAGAGAGCTTATCCCCTTTAAAGTCTAGCCTAATCACAAATACTCAATGAATTTACTATCAAAAGCATGTACCCAATGATTTAGTCTATCATGTATTCCTATCAAATCCCAAGAATCCCATCTCCATACTTGTATTTTTCCTTATTTTCACTATTTTAGTTGTTTCTTGCTTACAAACCCCATTTGATAATTGACGCTTGCGTCACCCTATTTAAATTGTTATGATTTCATTTACCAAAGTCTTTAGCTACGGTTAGCTTTAGACTTTCGTACTTAACCACTAATTTTCACGCCCACTCCCTTAGGACTCGACCCCAACCATTAGTTGGGTTATTATACTATTGCACGATCGTAGACACTTGCATCGAAAGTTGTGTCCTTGATTACGCAAACATCAACAACCTATGATGGCACATAGTATATGGGACACATGTAATCTCTACTTGTCAACTCGGTACTAAGCATAATTTCCACGAAACAGTCACCAATCATATTCATCTTCTCTTAAAGGGACATAGGTAATTGCCTCTTTTCTTTTACTATAGAAACATGGGTAATCGCCTCTTGTCTTACTATTAGAATAGCTCCTAAAACTTGATTCGTTGAGAAAACCTTTCAACTCTAAGAATTCTTTATAGGAGAAAACCTTTCACATTCATCTATTGAGTATTATGTGAGAAATCATTTCATAACAACATTTATGCTTTACCCTCAAGGCAATTTAGATCATTTTCATCAATCTCATAAGAACATGTATATCTTCATAAATTCATCTTTTATAGTTCAAAACCCACTTTCAATCATCATAACCTAGAAAACACGGGTTAAGCATGAGTTCATGGGAATTCATCTTAAAAACATGGAATGGAGAATAGTTAATAAAACAATCAATTATATCAACATTGAAAGGAACCCATGATATGGAAGAAAACTTTAACTTCAATTGGAGATTTATAACTTGTAAATTGGAGAATTTAGGATCCCTGTGGAGGAAAGAGTTCCATAGGTTAAAACTATTATACCTTGATACCAAAAGCTTGAAACCAATGGGGGATTTGGAGACTTGATCTTGAAACCCTAGCTTCCTTCTTCTTTCTTAGAGAGAGAAATATTGAAGATGATGACTTGTTCAACTTTGGGGAAATTTGGGAGAATGAACTGAATTGGGTGTTTTGGGGGTTAAAAATCATTATATAGGGTTTCGGGTAAAGGATAAAACGACATAGTATTGAGCTAAATCAATTAGGGAAAAGACCAAGAAGCCCTTTAAAATAATTATCAACCTTCATCGATCGTGGGGACCTACGGTCCGTGGGTCCACCTACAGACCGTCCTGGTCGACCTTTGATGGGTTCAAAAACATTTTTTTCTAGGCCTTCGAACGATGGGACATGTGTACGGTCCATCAATCAACCTACAGTTGGTACATGGCTACCATAAGTCCCATTTTTGGTCCTCAAAATTCAACTAAGTATGTGACTCACCTACGAGATCTAACTACGACCCATGCATTGGACAATGGAGCATCCTGGTGAACCGTCAAAAAGTATGGGGACTAGAATATTCAACTCAACTTGGACTTGCCAACGACGATGCAACCTACGACTCGTGTTCCCACCAACAGACTGTTGGTGGCTCTGTCTGTGCTAGAACGAGACTTTTTTTTTGAAAAACTAAAGTTTTCCTTCTTTTCAAAATCCGAGGTGTTATAATATCTCCCTCTTGAGAACATTCTTCCTCGAATGGGATTTAAGGCATCTTATAGAAGGTAGGAACTTAAACCTAACAACCCAACATGAATACAATCACATAAATGCACATACCCGAGGAGGAAATATAAACTACAAGCTAAAGCATTTTCAAAACATCACTTCATAACGTCTATAAGCAACTCATGCTCAAATGCACATAAGCATGAATAAATCAATCAACTTAACTCATTTTCTCAAAATTGAAGTTTTTCATGAACATGCATAATGAGGAAATTGTGGGAATATCTAAGACACATGACAAACCATGAGGAACTAAATACGTCAAGCTAGAGTAGGGATGGAGGAAAAGAGAGGATAATGGGATATCATATCAGCCTCGGCCTATCAAGTAGCACTCTCAACTATCTGATTCTTCCAAAGAACCTTCACCGAAGCAATTTTTTATTTCTCAACTTTCGAACTTGTCGGCCTAATATCTTACCTGGAACTTTTTCATAAGAAAGGCTATCCTTTATTCCAAGACCCTCCAATGGAACTATAGACGTCGGATCACCAACACATTTCTTCAACAAGGAAACATAGAAAACTAGATGCACCAAAGCCAAGTCATTAGACAAATTAAGTTCATAATCAACTTACCTAATACTCCTTAAAATTTGATATGGGCCCATATAAGGGGGACTAATCTTCCCTTTATGTAACACCTCAGATTCAAAATTGAGAAAATTTTCATTTTTTTTCAAAAAAAATTTGTTGCTAGTACAGACGGATCCATCGATGGTCTGTTGGTCAAACCACAAACCATAGGTAGGACCGTGGTTGGGTAGTCCAAATTTTTAAAATGTCATGGTTTCAGTGTCTTTTATACAGTTCAGAATGATGGTCTGTTGTCCTATCCACGAGTCGTAGGTAGGTTTGATAGGTGAGTCCCAAACTTACAGAAATTTTAGATTCAAATGTTAAGACCCAAAGCTGAGATGTACGACACGTAGATGGACCCACAGACCATAGATAGGTCTGTCATTGGTAGTTCGAAATCAGTGGTTTTTGATCTCACCCATGACTAACCAGGACGGTCCGTGGACTGACCAACGGACTGTAGTCTGGGTCGTTGGTGAGGTCGGCAGTTATTTTTTAAGGGCTTTTGATTCTTCTCTTAATTATTCTAGCCCAATACTATATCATTTTACCCCCTATTATAAACCCTATATAAACATCTTACCTCTAAAATTTCCTAATTCAATTCATTCTCTCAAATTCGTAAAAGAAGAACAAGTTCATGCTCTCCAATATTTCTCTCTCTATAAGCTTGAAAAAGAAGACTAGGGTTTCAAGTCAAGTCTCCAATTTCACCATTTACTTGTGGGCTTTAAACTCTAAGGTATGATAGTGTTAACCTATAGAGATCTTTCCTCCCTAGAGTTCCTAAATTACCTAATTTTGAAGTTACAAATCTCCAATTGAAGTTAGGGTTTTCTTCCATGTCATGGGTTCCTTTCAATATTGATATGATTGATTGTTTTATGAGCTATTATGCATGAATTGAGATAATTGCATGATTTTAAGATGAATCCCCATGAACCCATGCTTAACCCTTTTTTCTAGATTATGATGATTCAAAGTGGGTTTTGAGCTATGAAATGTGAATTATGAAAATTTGCATGTGCTTATGAAATTGATGAAATATGATATAAGTTGCTTTGAGTGTAAATCATAAATGTTGTTGTTGTTGTTGATTGTTGGGAAAGGATTTCTCACATAATTACTCAATACATGAATGTGAAAGATTTTCTCACATAAAGGATTCTAAGGTTGGAAGGTCTAATCACCTAAAATGAATCAAAGTTAAGGAGCTATTCTAATGATGAGGCAAGCAGTGATTACCCATGTCCTCTAATGAAAAGACAAAAGGCGATTACTCATGTCCTTTAAAGATAAGATGAATATCATTGCTGACTATTCTGTGAGAATTATACTTAGTATCGAGTAGACAAGTGGTGATTACCGATGTCCCTTAAACTATGTGCTATCATAGGTTGTCTTAGATAGACAATTGCTAGTTGATCCACTTAAGCTAGAAGTTCATGGTTCTTACCTTGGCAAGTGATAACACCTCTTTTCGGTGTGGGGTAAACACCGAATTCCATGTTATAGCTCATATGGTGTCTATGTCGGTTTAGACTAATTTCCCACAACAAATATAATGATGAACTAAGGTTACTTCAAGAAGTATTTCTCAAGTGTTCAAAGATGGGCTTTACTTACATTTGGCCATGATTATTATAATATTTTCTAACCTTTTTCTTATTGTTTTAACTTGGTGTTTGCATGACATGAAAGGTCCTTTTTGCATGATTTTATATCTCTATGCATTACTATCATACTTGGTACATCTTTGTACTAACACATATTCTTGCCTACATTGTTTCTCAAATGTAGGGTTCAACGTTCCAGTTTCTCATCCCGTTGGGTTAAAGTCACTTTGGCTATACTTAGTAGTGGTGAGTCCTCATGTTCCGAGGACCAAACCTTTTCTTTGCTTCCAGTCTTTACTTTTTAGATGTTGTATGTGATGCCAGGGTTACTCCCCGATCACTCTTGATGTAATAAATGAATTTTGAGACTGTGTAAACTTATACTTTGTTTTACAAGCTTTTTATGAATTTTCTTTTAAAATCTATTGATTTTCTATTTATCTTGTTTATGCATGCTAAGATGCTTGTGTAGGGCCTCTCGTGGTCCTATGTGCCAAGTTATGCCTTGGGTGTATCGTGGATTGTGACAAACTTGGTATTGAGAGCACAAGGTTTAGAAAGGTCATAGGATGTCTCATAAGTTGTGTCGAGTAGAGTCTTATCATAAGTGTGAAGCGCACCACATTTATGAATAAGAAGTTATAAGAGGATTAGGAAACTCCACTTCTTTCATTACTCCAAGTCGTGCGATAGAGTGTAACTCTATATGTCCTTTCTCCTAATCCATATCCGATGCTTTTCAGGAAATGGCCCTCGAAAAGCATATGTTAGGAGGAATGTGAATAAGAATATGGAACAAGAGGCTCCTCCTAAAGCTCCTCATGTTTCGATCGATCCTTTGGCTGAACAAGTGACTAATGCAGAGTTTAGAGCTGCTTTTAAAGTGTTCGCTCCAGCCAATATAGAGGTTGTGGTTCCCCTAAACCCAAATATAGGTACGATGACATCTAGAGTGAGGGAATTCACTAGGATGAATCCCTTGGAGTTTCATGGTTCTAAGGTTGAGGAAGATTCTCAAGAGTTCTTTGATGAAGTGTATAAGGTGTTGATGATCATGGGAGTTACGCCGGTGGAAAAGGCGGAATTGGCTGCTTACCAACTTAAAGGTGTTGCTCAAGTTTGGTTCAACCAATGGAAGGAAGGTAGGGCAGTTGATGCGGGTCCTCTCAATTAAGAAAAGTTTAAGGTTCTTTTCCTTGATAGTTTTTTTCCCCTTTATATGAGGGAGGAAAAAGTACTTTAATAACCTTTATCAAGGAAACATGAGTGTGAAGGAATATGCTTTGAAGTTCACACAGTTGTCTTGGTATGCTCCTAATATGGTTGCCGATCCTAGGTTAAGGATGAGTAAGTTTGTTTAGAGAGTGGCTGAGATAGTGGTTAAAGAATGTCATACCGCCATGACTATCAATGAAATGGACATTTCTCGTCTTATGGTTCATGCTCAACAAATAGAAGAGGAGAAACTTAAGGAAAAATCAAGGGATGTGAAAAAGGAAAGGACCGGTGATGGTGACTTTTCACATTCAAGGTCTGATGGACATGGTCGTTCTAAGTTCCAATAAAGGTTTATTAGTCAAGGCCCCTCCAGTTCAATAAAGATAAGGTGTCCAACCCTAAGCCTCAAGGAGGAAACA
This sequence comes from Solanum pinnatisectum, assembly GCA_035578085.1. Lineage (NCBI taxonomy): Eukaryota > Viridiplantae > Streptophyta > Magnoliopsida > Solanales > Solanaceae > Solanum > Solanum pinnatisectum. Next base: position 9,062 of record JAWPEI010000105.1, on the reverse strand, counting down.
GTACTGGATCTTCGTTGAACAAGATTACCATTAAGAATAAGTATCCTTTCCCAAGGATTGATGATTTGCTTAACCAACTACAAGGATTAAGTATTTCTGTAAGATTGACCTCCGGTCGGGTTATCACCAATTGAAGGTAAAGGAAGATGATATTCTGAAAATTGATTTTCGAACTTTTTAAGGTCATTATGAGTTTTTGGTGATATCTTTTAGCTTGACTAATGCTCTGGCCGCTTTTATGGACTTAGTGAATAGGGTGTTTAGGCAATACCTTGAAATGATTGTGATTGTTTTCATTGATGATATATTGATCTATTCACGGAGTGAATATGAGCATACCGATCATTTGAGGATTGTGTTGCAAGTCCACTAGGACCAACAACTCTTTGCAAAGTTTAGTACATGTGAGCTTTCATTGAAGTTCGTGGCTTTCCTTGATCACATTATTTCTGAAAAAGGTATTGAGGTAGATCCTAAAAAGACAGATGTGGTAAAGAGTTGGCTTAGACCTCTATCCCATTTGGATATTATAAGGTTCTATAGTTTAGCCACTTACTACAGAAAGTTTTTGGGAGGGTTTTCATTGATTGCCTCTCCAATGACGACATTAATCCAAAAGAAAGATAAATTATTATGGTTAGAAGCTTGTGAAAGGAGTTTTCAGGAATTGAAAGATAGACTTACTTCTACTATAGTGTTCACTTTACTGGAATGATCCCATGGGCTTGTTGTTTATTGTGATGCTTTAAGAATTGGGCTAGGATGTGTCCTTATGCAGAATGGAAAAGTCATTGCCTATGCCTCAAGGAAATTTATGGTGCACGAAAAGAACTATCTGACCCATGATGTCGAACTAGCGGCGCTTGTGTTTTCTTTGAAAATGTAACACTCCGAAAACTAGTAGGCTAAACTAGAGCTTGATGTTAGGGTAAGAGCCTTGAAATGTACCACCTCGTACCTTAAGATAAGTGTTTTCGTGTTAGAACATAAAGGTTTAAAACCCAAGGACCAACCATGGGTCCTTGAGGAATGCACCAAGAAAACACCTGGGCAGTGATCCACGAGGGCAACCTATTCCCTGTAGGTCCTCCCACGCCTCGTGGGTAGGTAGTCATGGATCAAGGCCTCAGAACCAGGCCTCTAAACCCAGACCATGCTTCACCAGCACGGACCGTGGGCCGAACCACGGTCTGTCAGTGAGGGGTCATGGATCAAGTCTGCAAAAGAGGCCTCTGAACCTCGATCCATGAATGGAAAGCATGCCACGTGAGTCCACCCACGGACCGTGGTCGTGGAGGCGTGGATGAGGCCTATAACAGCCAAAAGACAGTTGCACTTAGGGGCAGTTTGGGGATTTCCTTTTTAGTTATTATTAATTGACTTCATTATTAATTTAGACTAACTATAAAATGTTTTAAGACCTCAAAAATTAGTCATCTTCCTCACAATTCATCAATCCCCAAATCAAAAACCAAATTTCCCCAGACTCTCTCTAGAACTTCAAAGAAGAAGAAGAAGAAGAAAGGTGAAGCTAGGGTTGGAAGAAGAAGGCTTTTTCACTCAATTTCATGGGAGAATCATAACTAAGGTATGGTAGTCCTTCATCCGTGGAGTCCCTCCAAAACCCCTAATTACAAAGTTAGAAATCCTAAAAGTTAGGGCTTGACTTCAAACTCATGGATTCCTTTCAAATTCGAATTATGATTGAATTATGTTTCATTATGGATATATTGATGATTTTATATGGTTTTATGTTTAATCTTCCAAGAATCCATGAATTCCCCTATTTTCCTAAATTGGATCTAAAAGTGTGGGTATTGATTGATGCATGTAGAATGTTATAGGATTGTGAATGTAGTGAATTGACTAATTGAATCATGTTGTTATCCATGTCTAATGTAGTAATTCTAGATGTGTTGATTTAATGTGAGCTATGGTCCTTGAAGGGCAAAGTATGAGAATTATGCATGTTTATGAAGTTTATGTATATGTCCTTAGAACACTTTGAGAGTAAAGTGAATATGATTATGATCTAATTGTTGGGTTGTTGGATGATTATCCTCATGTACACCTTTATGTATGAATATGGTATGATGTGAAAGGTTTCCTCACAAACATGATGATTCTAAGGTTGAAAGGTTATTCTCACCTATTGAATCTATGAGCTATCTTATGAATTATGTTGGATTGAGTGTCAAGACATTCTTCCATGAATATGAACTTAGGTCAAGATTTACTATGTACTCCATGGGAATTATTCTTAGCACTAGTGGATATTGAATATGAGATAGAAGCTCCTCCGTTATAAAGGGCGGGTGGCTAGAAGCAATCTCATGAGATGGAAGCTCCTCCATCAGAAAGGGCGGGTTTGTAGTAGCAATCTCCTTGTCCCATAAACTATGTGCCCCCATAGGTCTTTAGCTTGTGGATCCACCTAAAAGCTAACAAGTCATGGTCTTACCTTATGCAAGTAGGACAACCCTTTTTGGTGTAGGCAACACCGAATTCCATGTTAAGCTCACATGGTGTATGTCAGTTAAGGCTTATTCCCACCATGACAAGAATATGAAAAAGAACATGAATTAAGAATGATGGTTACTCAATAAGCTCTACTTAGCTTGGCTAGGATTATGGGATCTTATTCATGCATTTCACAAGGATGCTTTGAGGGTTTATCTTATGATGTGAGTAATTATGTAATGAATATACTTATGACTCATGTCTTTCCATTGTCTTTAAAATGATGATTTAAACTAGTAAATGGCATGCATTCAACTAAAATATCCCCTTTTGCATGTTTTCCAAGGATTTTCTGCATGACCATCATACTTAGTGTATTTTTGTACTAACCCATATTTTCTTAGTGTATTTTTGTACTAACCCATATTTTCCTACATTTTTCCAAGTGTAGGGTCTGGTTCTTAAGGAGGTGATCATTTGGTTCAAGTTTCGATTCGATTATTATCCTTGCTTGTGGTGAGTCCTCATGATTTGAGAACGGGACATTTCACTTTGAGTTACTTTAGTACTTTCTATTTCGGATTATGTTGTTGGGGTTGTGACCCTATTTTAACTCATGGATTGTAATAGATGGCTAATTGAGACAAGTTGGACTTCCGCTTTTCCTTTATAAAGATTTTTGGACTTAAATGCGTTTGTACTTTTATTGTTCTAATACTTTATGTTATGGTATGCTAAGGACTTGTATGAGGCCTCTTCGGGCTCAAGTCCGTCATGTTATGTCTTGGGGGTACCTTTGGGTCATGACAAAAAATTTGGAGGCATTACTTGTGTTCATGTCGATGTCTTTTGCGACCACAAAAGTTTGCAATATGTGTTTAATCAGAAGGATCTAAATCTCTACCAAAGAAGGTAGCTTGAGTTACTAAAGGACTATGATATGAGTGTTCTCTATTACCCTGTGAAAGTAAATGTGGCACCAGATGCTCTTAATCGCTTGTCAATGGGTAGTGTTGCTCATATAAATGATAGTAATAAGGAGTTGGTTCGAGATGTTGATAGATTGGCCTTGATAGGTGTTGGATTGGTAGACTCCACCAAAGATGGTGTTGTGGTTCAAAATGGTTCAAAATCATCTTTTGTGGCATATGTGAAAGCCAAGCAAGGTCTTGATCCGACTTTAGTTGAATTAAAGGAAGCGGTGCTTAAAAAGTATGTAAAGGCTTTCTCCTAGGGGAGATGGTGTGCTTCGCTATCAAGGTCATTTGTGTGTTCCCAATATAGATGAGTTCAGATAACAAATCTTATCAGAAGCCCATAGTTCTCGATATTCCATTCACCCGGGAGCCATCAAGATGTACCGTGACTTGTGGGAGGTCTATTAGTGGAATGGGAAGAAGAGGATATTGCGAAATTTGTGTCTAAGTGTCCTAATTGTCAACAAGTGAAAGTTGAGCATCAAATGCCGGGAGGTTTTCCTAACACACCAGTATTCCTACATGGAAGTGGGAGGATTTGAATATGCACTTCATTATTGGATTACACCGCACCTGGTGAAAACATGATTCAATTTGGGTTATAGTACATCGAATAATGAAATCTACTCATTTCATTCCCATCAAGGTTTCTTATTCAGTAGAAGAATATGCTAAGTTGTACTTGAGGGAAATGGTTAGGTTGCATGGAGTACCTTTCTCCATTATCTCTGATCGTGGGACCCAATTCACTTCTCAGTTTTGGAAATCTTTCCAAAGGGGTCTTGGTACGACCTTTCATTCGTAAATTGATGGGAAAGTGGAGCTTACTATCCAAATGTTGGAAGATATGATGAGAGCATGTGAAATTGACTTCAAGGGTTATTGGGATAATCATTTGCCTTTTATTGAATTTGCGTATAGTAATAGCTACCACTCCAGTATTGGTATGGCTCCATTTGACACTCTATATGGTAGGAGGTGTAGATATCCTGTAGGCTGGTTTGAAGTGTGTGAAGTTTCTTTGGTAGGTCCCGAGTTGGTACATGAGGCTATGGAGAAAGTTTGGTTTATTGGAGAAAGGTTAAAAATGACTCAAAGTCAACAAAAGTCTTATGCCGATGTTAGGAGAAGAGATCTTGATTTTCTCTGAATGATTAGGTATACTTGAAAATTTAACCCATGAAGGGTGTAATGAGATTTAGGAAGAAAGGAAAGCTTAGTCCCTCTTATGTGGGGCCATATCAGATTTTGAGGCGTGTTAGTAAGGTTGCTTATGAACTTATATTGCCTAATGACTTGGCATCGGTGAATCTAGTTTTCCATGTCTCTTTTTTGAAGAAATGTGTTCGTGATTCGATATCTTTAGTGCCATTGGAGAGTCTTGGCATGAAAGATAGTCTTTCTTATGAAGAAGTTCTGGTTGATCTTAGACTGGAGAATTTGAAAGTTGAGAACTTAAGAAATTGCTTCAATGGAAGTTCTTTGGAGGAGTTAGTTACTTGATGGTGCTACTTGGGAGGCCAAGGCCGATATGGTATCCCGTTATCCCCATCTCTTTCCCTCCATCCCTACTCTAGCTTGAGGTATTGAATTCCTCAGGGTTTACTCTTTTGGTGTCATGTGTCTTAAATATTCGCATGATTTTCTCATTTATGCATGATCATGAAAAGCTTAATTTTTGCGAAAAATGAGTTCGTTTGATTAATTTTTCATGTTATGTGCATTTGAGTATGATTTACATATAGACCTTATGAAATGATGTTTTGAACATGCTTTATCTTGGAGTTGATGTTTCCTTCTTGGATATCTGCATTTATGTGATTGCATTCATGTTGGGTTGTTAGGTTTGAGTTCCTACCCTCCCTAGGATGTCTTGAATCCCATTCGAGGATGAATTTTTTCCCAAGGGGGAGATATTGTAACACCTCGAATTTAAAAAGGAGAAAAAATTCAGTTTTCTTTTTAAAAAGTCTGGTGCTAGTATAGAAGGAGCCACCGATGGTCCGTAGGTCAAACCACAGACCGTAGGTGGGACCGTAGTTGGCCAGTCCAAAATTTCCAATATTTCAAGGTTTCAGTATCATCTATACGGTTCACCAGGACGGTCCGTTGTCCTATCCACAAGTCGTAGATAGGTCTCGTAGGTGAGTCCCAAATTTAGAGAATTTTTAGAGTCAAAAGTTGAGACTTGACCACGTCTGAGATGTACGCCTCGTAAATGGACACACTAACTGTACATGGGTCCGTCATTGGGAGTACAAAATCATCGGTGTTTGATATCACCTAGGACCAACCAGGACGGTCCGTGGTCTGACTAACGGACCATAGGTCAGGTCGTTGGTGAGGTCAGTAGTTATTTTTTTTAAGGGTTTTTGAGTCTTTTTCTAATTATTCTAGCCCAATACTATATCATTTTACCCTCTATTAGAAACCCTATATTAATGTTTTACCCCCAAAATCTCCTAATTCAATTCATTCTCTCAAATTTCTAAAGAAGAACAAATTCATCCTCTCCAATATTTCTCTCTCTAGAAGCTTGAAGAAGAAGACTAGGGTTTCAAGTAAGTGTCCAATTTCACGATTTTCTATGGGCTATGAAATCTAAGGTATGATATTCTTCATCTATGGAGCTCTGTCATCTATAAAGTTCCAAAAATTCCCCAATTTTGAAGTTAGAAATCTCCAATTGAAGTCAAGGTGTTCTTCCATATCATGGGTTCCTTTAAATATTGATATGATTGATTGTTTTATGAACTATTATGCATGAATTGAGAAAAATTCCATGATTTTAAGATGAACCCCCATTAACCTATGCTTAACCCTTGTTTTCTGGATTATGATGATTGAAAGTTGGCACGACCCAGGAGTACCCCCTAGATGTGACATGGCGTACAAGACTCCAAAAAACCTCATAGCATATCATAACATATGATAATAGAAAATAGTGCAGAATTTAAAAACTTTTATCCACACAATCAAAGTCTTTTATAAAAGCAAGCGAAAGTCTAACTTGTCTCAATTAGCCATCTAATACAATCAGAAAATCAAATAGGGTCACAACCCTTACAACATAAAACCCGAAAGTCTAGTACAATAAAAGAAAGGAACTACAAGGAAACTCAAATTTCATGTCCCGTCCTCAAATCATGAGGACTCACCACAAGCAGGGAGAATAGTCGATCCAAGATTGAACTAATAGAGAATCACCTTAAGAACTGGAACCGGCACTTTGTGAAAAATGTAAAAAATATAGATTAGTACAAAAATGCACGAAGTATGATAGCCATGCATAAAAATCCTTGAAGACATGCTAAAAAGGACATTTTAGTTGAAAATCATGTATTTACCAAGTTTGAGAATCATCAGGCAATTTTAGTGTAAAACACAAGTCACAAGCATGCTCACTATATAAATCATTATAACATAATAGAACCATCTCATAGGTAACCCTAAGTTATACTTGTTCAATGTATAGATAAAGATCTCATAATCTCATTTATACTAAGTACTACTTTTAGGCCACCATAACTATACTTACCATTCATTATTCTCATCTTTAGTTAATACTCATTAGACAAGGAACATTCACATTTAATAAGTCATGACAAGGAAAGCAACCTATAGCAACAATCCAAGTTAAGCATTCATTGTTACATTTAGCCTTTATGTCAATATTCTCAATAGGATCATTATAAGCACATTCATTTCATAATACATTATAACATTTGAGGAACATACCATAACCACTCTCAAAGCCTACTTGTGCAAAATATGGATGAAGTCCCCTACCCCAACCCACATTTCATAGAACTTCTTGAGTACCCATAGTACATAACTTACATTTTGTTCATGATGGGAATAAGCCCTAACCGACATAGACCATGTGAGAAAATTATAGAATCCAGTGTCTATTCCACACCGAAAAGGGTTGGTCTATAGAATTGGTAATATTTTAGCTTAGGTGGATCCACTAGCTAATAACCTATGTGGGCACATAGTTATGGGATAAGGAGGTTGTTACTAGAAACCTGACCTAACATGGGGAGAGCTTCCACCTCACAATATCTACTCGGTGCTAAGCATTAAATTCCCATGGAGTAGTTAATTCTTTTTTAACATTATTACACATGAAAGGGATGCCATTGGCCTACCGATTCAAGGTACATTTTTACACACATGAAAGGGATCCCATAAGCCTACCGATTCAGGGTACATCATTAGAATAGCTCATTGAATCCTCATGAAAGGAATACCATTGGTCTATTGATTCAAGGTTCATCATTACAATAGTTCATTGACTTATCATGAAAGGGATACCATTGGTCTACTGATTCAACACAAAGCCTTAGAATACTTCATTAGTCATTTATGAAAGGGATGCTATTGGCCTACCAATTCAAGGTTCATTAGGTCAAGATCACTTTTAATTACGCATGAAGAGGATGCCCTTAGCCTAACAATTCAAGGTATATCAATAAATATTACTTTTTATTCACACATGAAAGGGATGCCATTTCCTACCGATTCATTTAGGTGAGGAAAGCCTTTCACATCATCACAATTACATTATAGTCATAATCACATTACTTTCCAAGTGTTCACAAAGCATGTACCTAAGAATCTTGATCATAATTCATCAACACATATAGGATTACAACATTAGACATGGATAACAACATGATTCAAATAGTTCAATTACAACAAACACATTCTCATGATATTTATCTTTCTATAATTCACCCACATCACAAGTTCATAAATTGGGGACATGGGGATTTCATGGTTTCTTGGGGTAAATTCAACATAACAACCATATAAATTACTCAAATAATACATAATTCAAGTAATCAATCCATAACATTCATAATTCGATAACATTCTACTCTCATCAATCAACACCCACACTTTAAGATCCATTTTGGAAGAATTGGGGAAATTCATGGATTCTTGAGGAATTCATCTTAAAACAGTAAATAATCATCAATTTGATCATAATATAAAGCAATTAAACAATTAGAAATGTTTTTGAAGCGAATCCATGACTTGGAGTAAAACCCTAGCTTTTTGGGTAAAGTTACAAGTTTGAAATTGAGTTTGGAGGGACTCCATGGATGAAAACTATCCATGGATCAAAGGCTACCATACCTTAGGATAAGAAATCCAACAAATTCGTGTGAAAAAAGCCTCCTTCTTCAAGCCCTAACTTGATTTTCTTCTTCTTCTTCCTTGGGGTTTTAGAGAGAAGATTTTGGGGAAAGTTAGTTATGAACTTGGGATCTTGCGATTATGAGGTATATGAGTTAGTTAATGACTTAAAACGTATTATATAGGTCTATTAAAATAATATAAAATTACCCTACAATAAACTAACTAAAAAGGAAATTACCTAAAAGACCTTACCTTGGCCGAACCTTGGGCAGACTTACAGGCACGACCCATGCCCATGACCCAAGGACTGTGGGTGGGCCTACGGGGCATCCTGCAGGTCCGTAGGTCCATGGTCTGCAGCTCTTTAATTTGGATCTTGACCCACGACCCCCATCCACGGGGCGTGGGTCCACCTATGGCCGTAGGTGCCATCCGTAGGCGCCATCCGTAGGCGGCCCTTTTTGGGCAGTTTTGGGG